>VXAL01005667.1:0-12172 GCA_013399475.1 Chauna torquata | reverse complement strand
TAAAAATAAAAAAACGCCCCCCCCCCCCCCCCCCCCCGAGGAAATCCTCATCCTGTGCAGCTTTACTCATTTCCCCTGCAGACCTGAGTAATGAACGAGGGAGGAGGCTCTCTGCAGAGGTGATAGCAGCCCAGGAGCAGTGCAGGCACGCAGAGGGGATCAGATTAGAGGGGACCCAAATTCCTGGGCTGTGGAGCACTTGCCGAACAGGTTCTCTCAACCTGCACTACTAAATTTGGGGGCTTCTGCGGACACAGATGCTGCACACCACAATGCTTGTGGAAAGTGATGCTGCACAGCCACATCCCGTGCCAGGGGCCGGTCCCACAGCAGATGAGCTGGGCGGTCAGGCAAGATCTGAGGTCAAAGGCAGGCTGGGCATCTCTCCCCATGGCTGGCTCCAGCCCCAAACACAAGCCCAGACCCAAGGAGCAAGTCTGGGAGCAACCAAGCAGGTGTTCTCAGAAGGCCTCGTTGACTCCCCAGCAGGCATCTCAGCTGGATACAGGCTGAAGAAAGAACCTGCACTAACGAATGGCCTCCTGCAGTAGATTTTTTGTACTTTTTCCTTCCTCTTGGGTGAGATCCTGCACAAAGAACCCTTTGGGTTGGTTTACTCGATAGAGGATTTACAGCTGGATGATGTCCCAGTCCCACTGTAGATGTGTGGGCTCCAGACACTCTGCATTTGACTCCACATTTGGGAAACCACCTTGAGGTCACATGGGAAATTTGGTATCTCAAGGTTTCAAAACGGTAGCTGACTCAGAGGTGTGCAGAAGTTGCTGCCATAAACTTGGTTTGCAAGACAATCGCACGCATCATCTCCAACACAAGAGCTGATTAATGTCATCTAAGCCATTACTGGAGCGCTTGCTGAATCACTGCACTCCTCTGCCTGAGACAGTTCTTTTTTATTATTTATTAGTCATAAGGAAGACAAGTGTCTTGTGTTTGCAAGCCCATGGACTGCTCTGTGGTATTCAATTAGCTTTGCAGGAGAAGGCTGAATCACTTGGTCTCCTGTCCAGATCAAAAGCAACAAATACCAAATATTCCTTCTTCTGAGGACAGAATGATTTGCAGCAGGGTGGTAGAAAGGTGTGAGTAGTCATGAGGTGTGTGAGGACTTTACATTTTGAAGGGGAATTGAGTTGAGAACCAAACAGCCCCCTCTTTGTGGCTCCTTTTAGTGATAATGTAGTGTGGATAGGTGGATGAAACAGTAAATTGCTCATCTCTGGAGTCAGCCAGCTGTGGGCAAATGATTCTTAAATTGTCACCTGAGATGAAACACTGCACAGAGGGCAAGAAAACACTTACTTCCAACCAGGCTAATAATTCCCAGCAAGGAATTTCTTTGGTAAACTTGAGAGAGGTCTTTGTGAGTGGCTAGTGAATTCCTTGGAATTATTGACTATGGGCTTGTTTTTTTTTTTTTCCTTGGCAGATTGTGGGTGGTGAGTGTTTCATAGGGTTGGGTTCTGCTCATGGTTGGAATTTCAGGTGAATTCTGATGGGAAATGCAGTATGTGGCATAAGTCTCTGTCCCCTGGTGAACTGATAAACCTCTGCAAAGGGTCTTCATTTAGAGAAGAATTTCTATAGCAGAATGAACAATTTAGTGGGGATTAATAATTGTGCCCAGGCCATAGAAATGGGAGATGAACTGAGCTTCTTGGAGCCCATGTGGAAGAATAAAAAGAGAGAAACAAAATAAGTAAAAAAATAAAACAGCCACCATAATTTCATAGACAGTCCTGCATGTATATATGGAGTCACTGTCAAGTACCAAAACAGACAAGCAGTGAGTTTTATCTGCCTCATGGTCCTCTGGTAAAATAGATATTACTGCTGCTCAAGTGAGGATTTGGTTCCTACCTCTGGCTCCAGGACGTTAGCATGTCATTGCTCCAGGACACTGACATGTCATTGCTCAAGGCGATGAGCACGTCGTTTCCTCAGGACATTAGCAAGTGGTTGCTCTGGGATGTTTGCATGTCATTGCTCCAGGGCATTAACCTGTCGTTGCTCTGGGACATGGACAGGCCATCGCTCCAGGATGTTGGTGTGTCCCTGCTACAGCTCACAACCACTCTGGAGTCTGAGGGAACATGGGTCTGTGCCGTTAGCTTCCTTGAGGATAAAGGAAAAAACAGACCTAAAAAGCACAACAGGCTCTTGCTTGAATGCCATGAAGTGAGCAGAGCCCAGCAGGCTAATTTCAAGTGAGCCTTAATGGAGTGTGCAGCCTCTGGGAATTGTTTCCGTCCAACGATGAACTAAACACTGCTGTAGGAAGGAGCTGCAGCTGGACAGTGATTCAGTTCCAGAAGCGTGGCTCACTGTAGACATCCAGGGCACTATTTGTCTGGTCTCTTACCTCCAAAACTTGAGGTGAGACCCTCTTTTCATGTGTGACCAAGACCTGGGCCCAGACTGGGGTCCCAGGAGGACCTCCAACCTCTGATTTTTCTGTCCGAAGAGGTACCAGGCCAAGCATCTGCCAGTCGGGGGTGAGCATGCTTCTCTACATGGCCCCGGTACAAACCACAGCTGTTCCTGGCTCTTCTCCATCCAGGGCAAAGCCCAGGGCCTGGCGGGATGAGCGCTACTCTTGGGCTTTGCCCTGGGAGGAAGGAGGGAAGAAGGAGGTGCCACTTCCTGAGCTTCCTCACTCCAGCCCCTAGCCCTCGGAGACAACTCCAGAGCACATTGTGCCGTGGTTTGGGCCCTCCTCGTCTGCAAAGCACTATAAAAAGCTTATTTTCGGCTGTAGCTCTCCCCTGTGCTCAAAGCTGGACATGGGCTCATGGGCACTGTTGAGTAAGGTGGGCTGAGCATTTCTCTACGTGCTTTGGGGCCTGAAAGCATTGCCAAAGCCTGGCTTGAGTAGTCCACATTTCAGACGTTGCCCCATTTTTCCACCAAAGTTTGGGCGCTCTGGGTGTTTTTCTCTTTTCCCTTTTTAAGGGCATTTGAAAAGCCTCTGTGTTAATGACTTGAGCCTGCATTTGAGCCAGTATGCTCCTCCAGCACATGACACACTCAAAGCGTCCCTGATGGCTTCTCAGAGCACTACCATCAGACATGTCCCAGCTGGCTGGGGATGCAGGTCGGGATGCCAGCCCCCATAACCAGTGTGGATCAGATCCTGAGCTGTTTCTCTGCCTCCATGCTGTGTTTTCATCACCTTTATCAAGACGTGTCATCTCTGAACAGCATTTGGATATCTTGTCAGGCTTCATGTCAATAGGAGGCTGTTTTCCGATCTTCTAAATGGCTTCCGATGCTGAGTACCAGGGATATACGCTACCCAGCACGGATGTAAGAGGCACAGCAGCAATACAAGGATGGGGGAGCAGGACACACCTCAGAGACAGTTTCTTAAGCAGAGGAGTCTGTCCTTAATTTCTGTAAGGGGGACTGAGAGACTACTTTGTTGTGCCATACACGTTAATGCTAATAGGATTTTTGACGTTAGCAAAGGCATAAGTGGTCCAAGACTTAGGGTCAAGTCTACTTGAACCAGACAGAAAGCACAAACCTGAACAAAGGTGCCAACCGGTTATTGTGGCAGAGAGAAGCAGGTTCTCCATCTCCTTGTCTGCAAAGCAATTTGAGCGCTGGTGAAACAAGTTACTGAGTTCGAGTTATTGAGCTGAGTGATCCAATATCTGGGCTAATCCAGAGTTAACAATTCCTTCTGGCCATAAAAGCTATGATCCTCCTGGTTCTCACAGTCTGCTGGTGGGAAAGGGCTGAATTTGGTAAACTTAGACAAGAATGTGGTGTGCTATATTTATACAAATCAGCGCAGCGTTCGCCTTGAAGGGAGCAGCCCTGTCTGGCGGTGCAGCAGTCACTCATCGAAGGGCAGCAGCAGGTCTGGGATGGGCTGGGAGCCATCCGCAGCCATCCCAGGGCAGCACCCACATCGCTGTGACCAGCTCTGATGACGGTCTGCTTCATCCTACATTAATGTAAATACAGCTCTCTGAATGTCCAGAGACCAGTGAGCTTTACCAGGCAACCGCCACAATAACAAAGAAACAAAGGGGTTAGAACACTTCGAGAAATGTAAGCTTTGTAACTCCCCAAACCCGCTTTGGTTCCAGAGTTTGGTTAGTGCAAGACAGAGCACCACTTCCAACTCTTGCCTTGGAGACAGCTTCACCCCCTGTTCAGAAATCCCTGCTACCAGCCCTCTGCTCCCCCACAGGGCACACTCAGGGAACCAGAACCCCAAAGCTGAGCTTGCGCACTGGTTTCTTGCAGGGCTTGCGGTCTCAACCAGGCCTCCTATGAAAGGATCCTGAGCACGGACCCTTAGGTGGGGAGCAGCGTGAAGCCCACTGGGGAGAGCAGCCAGAGCAGCAGCATCACTCTGGCAGTGGAGATAAGGAGCAGCCCTCACGCTGCAGCCGATGAGTGCAATGTCTTCTGGCCCTTTCAATACCTTGAAGTGTTTTCCTTCTTGACTCAAACTAGAAGTAGCACAACTTAAAAACAATGTCCCCTTGGAACAACAACAACAGAAAAAAAACCACAGTGATTTTTCCTTCTATTTTTAAGCCTCACTTCACCACAATGGCTCCAATATTTCACGCCTGACTCAAAGGCGAAGGCAGAGTGAGCAGGATATGCTGTAGGGTATCTCTCTTGCCACACCATTCGTGTTATTCCTCAGTTCCTCTCGGCCGGGTTGATCTTGGCAGCAGATCACAGCGCCGGTGCAGCACAATGTAAACTGCAGCCATTGTTGCTCCATCTCGCGCTCCTCATCTCTGCAACAACATTTCCCCAAACGCCTCCCAGTGAATTGTTGCCGTGTCCCGTCCCATTTCCCACCCCCCCAAATCCATTAGGCCATTGCAGCTCAGCTATTCATCGAGCCCCCTCGGAGGCACCAAAATACAGCAGTTTCCCTTTGTCGGCTGACGTTACACAGGGCTTTGACAAATGGTCTCGGTGACAGCGGTGAGTGACCGTGCTGCAGGGCTGCCGAATGTCTCGTGTCATGCACACCAAGCGGGCAGAAAAGGCTGGTGGGGACACAGGGAGCGACCGAAATGGCTTCGAGTTGCCTTGTCCCCTCCTGTCACCCGGTGAGGGTGCAGTAGCAGGTCTGGCCGAGGCCTGGGGAGGTGATATCCATAAACATAATGTATGTGTGCGTATGGGCTCACTCCTTCAACAACAAAGGACACACCAGCAGCGCCGAACCTTGGCTAAGCCACCTCGCTTCCCATGGGTGGCTGCCACGCTGGCCCAGCAGAAGGATGCCCAGCTGGGTGCTGGCACACGCTCACCTGGGCCAGGCTGCGGGCAGAGCCAGCCCCGTCCCCACAGAAGTCCCCTTGTCCATGCTCAGCCCACGCTCAGCCAGGCCGGGCCCCCGTGGCTGTGGAGGACTACCCAAGATGGGCTGGGAACGGTGATAAAAGTGACATCCGTGGGAGTTCACCACTGGCTTCAGTGAAACAGGATCAAGCCTTCTGTCACTTGGCAGTCCGCTTTATCTTCGTGAAGTTGTATCTCTCTCTGGTGCTGTTTTTCCAAGGGCTATTCATGGTTCAAAGCTGTAGACAATGCCGTTCCTTTCTCCACTCACCGCCACCTAGTTATCTCTGGCAGAGTGTGACTCTGGAGAGAGGCAATTTGAGAGAGGAAATACACTGGTGATGGAAATAGTATGGAAGATACAACAAGGACTTGACTTTCTTGTTTATATCTTACGTGAGATTATGTTTCCTGACTGCATCCCCAAAGCCGTCTGAGTTGTTCTAAAAATTACAAAAGGAACAAAAAAAAATTTATACACATTGGGGAAAATCCTGAATGATTCTGGTGACTTCCAGTGTGTAGAAGTAGGAAACAGGGTCAGCACTTGGCCCTTGGGTAAAGTATGAAATACAGGGAAAGTCCAGGAGCATGGAAGAAAGAAATTCCATATCCCAAAGAGACAGCTATGTGTCTATCAGCATCCCAGCTCATAGCCATTGGAAAAACCATCTTTATCTCTGCAAATATTCAATGTCATAAAAATGCAGTGGATGGACAGACGAATATTAAAATGGGAAATACTGTGAATAAGATTGTGGCAGGATGCACTTACTTAGGAGAAGTGGGTGTGTGGGTGCGCTCCTCCTCCCTGGAAGTCTGCTAGGTCAGTTCACCCTTATGGCAAGGAAATTTGGTCATCCTGGGCTTACCTGGAGTTTCCTGAGTTCGTGCTGGAAATTAGCTGAGAAGTTCCCACCAGTTCCATCCATGGAAAGGTGAAATGAAACAAGTGCACACAAATATGACATGTTTAATGGTAAGGGCTTTGCAATCTCAGCAAAACTTTTCTTGAAAGCGTAAATTTATCCTTCCGTAAGTTAATCTGATTGTCCAATTTACTCAGTTTTCTGAAAAGTGTACACAGACATCAAATGGTATGCTTGTAATGAATAAGAAAAAAGAGTAGCAAAGAAAAAAAAAAAAACAGAATAGAAAGAAAACAACAGGAAAATTGTAAAAACAACCACCTTGGGATCAACCAAACAAAAAGAATCAGATTTTTCCCCACTCAGCTGACCTGCAGCCGTTCAGGCTGGAAGGTGCCTAAGCCCCGGTGGGACGGCTCCCTGGAGCCGTCCCCGAGGCCGGGGGCCGGGGCAGCACCCACGGGGCACAGCTCCGGCTGCAGAGCCAGTGACCCTCGAGAGCGGCCAGGACACCGACCTCAAAGTGGCACCGGGACGCCAGCTTCTCCCTGCCGTAGGTCTGCGGCCGAGCGCAGGAAAGTCTTGCCGAGGCAGCACCTCTGAAGAGACCTGGGCTGCCAAAACACCCAAACTGAAACTTTCTATTTCAATCAAACCCAGCTTGATTGCAAAGCATTTTCCTGCGTGATTTATGAGAAATAAACAGCTACAGTTTAAATAAACACTTGCAGGCCTCTGGCTATCCTGGCAGGAAAAAAAAAAAAGAGAAACCTGACAGCAAATATTAGCAGCAGATTTTTAACAGGTGGGGGAATTATTGCATGTATCTAGGAAAAAACAAAGCAGGCACTCCTAAATCAACAGCTCTGACTTAAACATGAGCTTTTAAATGCAGTCTGTGAGCAGCAAATGGGTTCTAATTGATGAACGCTTGTAAACAAGCAGCCCCTTTCATCTGCAGCGTCATGCACGGTACGCACTCCGTGCTGCGGGCTGGACCCTGCTGCCAAAGCCTGGGCCTGGGAATGGAGACGTCTCCGTAGTGAATCTCAAGGCAGAAGCATCCTGCAGCAAGGAGGTAAAGGAAACATGGTCCCACACTTTGGAAGGTTTGGATGAGGTATGGGAGCAGTGTCAGGCCAGGGCGCCAGGCAAACAAGGACCCTGGGGCTGCTCCATCTCACCCAGAGAATCAGAGCAACACGGGCTGCAGGCAGCTTTGGAGCAGTCAGCCCGTGATGAGAGGGTGGCTTTGTAAAACCACCCTTGAGAGATGTCGTTTGCCCTGAAGCAAGAGAGTTGAGGGCCCTTTCCAGTTCCTGTGTTTGTGTGGGCATCTCATCACCCTTGTCACTCTTCATCTCCTGCTCTGGGTGAAGACTTGCCTCAACACCCAGCGTCTATCGAGCACCATGAAGTATCTGAGGAGCGATCTGGGCAAGTGGGAGTAGCAGAAATGAGGGAACGTGTCTGGAAACAAGCCTCTGAAAGATAGTCAGGGCCATGGTCAGGACAGGAAGGTCTGCTGCAGCAGAGCATGCATAGCTAATGCTCAACCTGTGATGCAAGTGCAGAGGAGACAGAGCACGTCAGGAAATGTCTAAGTGGTGCAGATACAATCGGGCTGAAAACACACAGACCATGCCAAAGAAGTAACCTTGAATGTCTGCTGGTATTTTTCTCTGGAAAGCAACAACAGGATATTACAAAGAGACAGAAACATGGACATGCTTGCCAGTGCTTACCTAGATTCATAAATTACCTGCCCTGGAATGGAGCATGAGAGGCAGAAGTATTTATGCCCTGTCCCAGACCAGGGATCCTTAAGAGGCAGTGCCCTGCAGGGCTGTCAGAGCCGGCCGGGAGCTTGGGCAGCTGGATGGTCGCTTTCAGGCCTAGAGCTCAGCATTTGCACTGCTCCCCGTTGCACCTGGGTCTGCAGGGCCGGGTCGTGAAGAGCATCCCCCTGCTCGAGAGAGCGGCTGCGGTGGCAGGGCTGTGTGTGCCTCGAGCACCTGCCACTGGGAAGAAGTAGTCTGTCCTCATTCAGCTTTTATTTCTAGAAGTTTTCATCACTCTCTGCTCAAATAAGTAATTAATCACTCAGATGAGCTGAACCAGGAAATCAAAGCAGCCCAAGTTTTGAAAACACTTTGCCCACAAACCCCAGTTTAGCACCATACCCCACAGCAGGAGAAACACAAACCCAAGCAGAATATAGCACCCGCAGCTCCCAACCCCAGTACCCAAATTTAGGCATGTAGATGGAGCAGCTTAGCTCTGAGGATTGCTGGGACCCATATAGACCACCAGAGTCAATGGAAGCAGCAGGTGCTTGGAAACATTGCAAATCAAAGCACTCATTTAGGGGACTAAATATAGAGGAAAATTTAAACACCCAGGCTGGAAAATGTTGGCCACGTCATCCCTCCGCTGCCTTTCACCGCGGGACCCGCGCACGCAGGCTGCTCCCACGCGATGCCCCTAGAAGGTGCTGGGTCTGGGCTCCCACCGGGGCTGCTCGTTAGCAGGTTTTTATCCATGGTGACACAGTGCAAAGTAGGTTCTCCTCCTGGCTTTTCTAGAGGATATTGCTGCACTTGAGATAACCTTGCGGGTTTATCAGTACTGAAAGCGATGTCAGCGGGCTGTCAGAGCACCTCCCAGCAGAGCATGCCTGGCACCTCGGGGCTGCGCACAGGGGTTGTCCCCGTGCCACCACAACGGGCACCCTGGCCAGGCTGAGGTTTGCATCCGGGGGGGTCTGGGAAGACCAGACCCTCACCTTTCAATTTGCCCAAACATTCATTTTCAGCAATGCCTTATTTTGCCTCCCATCGAAATGCTGCTGCACCTCCCCATTTGCTTTTGGGAAGTGGGGGTCAGTCGGTGCTGCACCAGTCGAATGCTTGGTGTCCTGCGGAGGGGTCGGCCCTGCCGGGGGGCAGCTTGGGGGTCTTCCAGCCCCGGGGAAGGCTGGCCAGGCCAGGGACATCACCTTGGCCGGACCAAGGGCTGGCCTGCATGCCTCCTGTGCAGGCTGGCTTGGGGTTTCAGCACCAAATGACCCTTTCTCACGCCCCTTTACACCTCCTCGTAAGTAATGCGTGAAGGAGTGGGAGCACAGCCCAGCCACACAGACACACATCAGCACAGGGACCACCAAAGAGGGCAGAGCTAGATAAGCCACGTGGCAAAAGGAGAAACGGACACAAACCGGATCTCAATTTTCTAATCCGTGGAGAGGTCAGTTCTGGGACCGCATCTAATGAGGGTACAGAAGGATGGACAACCCCCCATCCCCAACAGCTATCATATACCATTTAAAAACTATGTAACGTTTATAACTTTATATAAAACTACAGCTGCTAAATATACAAAACTACGATTTTGAGCCATTTCTGAACGGAGTTGTGCACCTTGCTGCTGTTTCCAGCACTGGCAGGTAGTAGGATCTAGAAAAGCCCTGCCAGGGTATTTCCTCGTAAAACAACGAGCTGCCTGCAGCAGCTCTTAGACGTGAGCAAGCTTTTATCAACGGGCAGCCCAGTCACTGCCAGTCACTGTCACGCAGCCTCCTGGCCCTCTTCTGCACTCACTGATCCCCACAAAGCTCAGTGTTGCCACTGGCCTTCCTTGGACAAGTCCTGGCTGCTGCCGTGCTCCCACCCTCACAAACGGGATCGCAACGCTCAGGCCCAGCACTGACTCCATCACTGTTTCCCACTGCATCTGCTTGCAGATGTCCAGGGGAAGAGTAAGCCTCTCCATGGACCCCCAGTACGCAGAGCAGACCAGTTTGGACAGCTTTGCACCCTTGCTCTAGCAGGAACCTGGTACATGCAGAGCCAATGCATGAAACCACCATCTCCAGTTCCTCAACAGTCTTGAAGATGCTGTGATTTCAGTAGGGGTGGTCCAGGAAGGACAACCACCTTGGACATCACTTTGAGCTGGAACATCACATGGGGCATGCATGCTCATAACTCAGCAACATCCACTTAGAGCTGGAGGAGGCTCCGAGGAGCAAAGAGAGGTCTGCGAGTAGTTGGGGAGGCCAGGGCCTGCTGCGTGGCTCTGCCTGTGCAGCACGGAGATTTTCCTCTACCTCTCCTGTCTTGTTTCCCCACTAATTCTGCAAGTGCGAAGGGCTGTAGTGACCGACCTCACACAAGCACCGCATCTTTGTTCAGCAGCTGGGGACCTTTTTTGTGTTACCACCCCATCACGTGCAGGGAAGCTGGGGAAACCTGGCCGGATGCGGCAGGCAGAGTGGAGACAAGGAAGGGCAGATTGCTTAGTTCCACTCAAGAAAGTCAACAAAGAGCTGAGCTCTGAAAGCATCATCTGAATGGCCAGTGGGGGCCAAAAGATAAATAGCCCACCAGTGATTTTTAAGAAAAGATTTGAATGAAGTGGAGAACAGTGCTGATCTACGTGGGGTGCCCATACGTCTGATGCTTTTCAGTTTGGTCATCCCGACGCAAGCGGCTGAGCACAATTTAGGAGGGTGCAGGGCTTTTACAGGAGAGGCAGCTGGAGGTGTGGAACAGCATCTCTGCAAGTGGAGACAGAATAGGCTGGGACTCTGAATCCCAAGACTTGGGGAGACAGGGGTGTCTGCATTATAAATCCCAAATGTCGTGGAGATGGTGGGAAGGGGAACAACTGCTTGCTGTATTCACACCACCTCGTTAGGGAACAGGTTCACAATAAGCAGAAGAATTTGCTCCCAATTCGCTTTGCAGTTGTGGAACACATTGCCACAGGATGTTGTGGAGACCTAAAGCATAGAAGGGATGAGATGATGCCATGGAGAAGAGGTGCCTGTTAAACACCTCCGGCCCAGGAAGACCCTAAACCACTGATAGCCAGAAGGTGGGTGGGTATGAGAAGGGCTCACGCTGTATTTGCTGCTTTCTTGTGCTTTCCCTAAGCATCTTCTGCTGGCCACTGCGAAAAACAGGATACTAGACTAGGTGGACCTTTGATCTGAGCCCGTACAGCTGTTCATTGAATCAACTTCCACCCACAGGTAGGGTTTTGTTAATTAGTAGGTGGGGTTACACCCATAGTTTTGCTTCCAGCCAGGTGGCCTAGCCTTCAAAGGGGCTTATGCATGCCGCTGCCACAGCAGTTTCCAAACCTGCTCCACAGCTCCCTGCTCAACCTACTTTAATATGTAGCCTATCGGCACAGCAAATCTGCCCCAGGGAGAAGTCCCCTCCAACCCAAGACTCCTTCAGATGGGTGGGAGAAAAGATAGGATAGCAGCTGAGACAGATCTACAAGCTAACAAGTCTTTCCCCACCCAACAGAGCAAAGGGATTTGCATTTGGTTGGGGTTTGTTTTTGGGGTGGGGGGAAAGAACGTTTGAAAGCAATAGTCTCTCCTGGTAGCCCATAGGCCAGAAAGTAGAGCGTGACTCCCTAGTTGTGGTCTTGCATCCCTACAGGATTGTCACATTTACACCAGTCACCATTCTGCCCTATCCGGCACTGAAAAAAAAGCTTAGTTCAGATTTCAGAAATGCAAACATTGTAACCACAAATAGATGCAAAGAAAGAGTAATATGAACAGAATATCATTAACATGAACAAAAATCTAAAGCCTCCTAAACAAGGAGGTTTCCATGACTTTTTTTCTCCACAAAGAAAACCTCAAAACTTTTTTTTTTTTGTTCAGACCACACCAGAGGAAAACCCGAAAGTTCCTCACTTCAATTTCTAGAGACCAGATTATTTTTCATTCAGGCTAGTTGATGTACATACTCCTTTCACAAAGGCATTGCAAAGTACCTGTTGAGAAAGATGTGCTGCACTCTGCATAGTTACAGGACCAGGTTGTCGGTACGAACTGTGGGACTTGTTATTGGCTACAGGAGTCATCAGATAGCATCGTTCAGTCTTGGGGAAATTACTTGCCCTGTACAAAGCACACTGATTCTCTGCAAATGACT
>VXAL01005665.1:11932-30606 GCA_013399475.1 Chauna torquata | reverse complement strand
GTTGCCTGGCAGTGCAGCTGTGGAGGACAGAATATGACAAGCAACTTCTCCAAACAGGTACCGGCATTGTATTTCCCAACCAAGCCGTGAATGCTGTTCCCAATTTCCT
Source organism: Chauna torquata (assembly GCA_013399475.1). Classification (NCBI taxonomy): domain Eukaryota; kingdom Metazoa; phylum Chordata; class Aves; order Anseriformes; family Anhimidae; genus Chauna; species Chauna torquata. Next base: position 30,497 of record VXAL01005665.1, on the reverse strand, counting down.
CTTTAAAGTCCAGCAGAGCACACATTTAGTTGCTTATCCATTTTGAAACACCCTTAAAGGTAGTTTTAAAAATAACCTAAACAAATAAATATGCAGTAGACATTTCTATGAAGCTAGTGGAACATTTGAATATACTCAAACATTAAGTCAGAACCAACTCCTTGTTATCATTTATGTTTGTGCTCTAGGTCTCCTTATGTGGTGTACCTTTGCAGATAGCAGTGCAATAAAATACTCCATTATCTCCAGATACTTTAGACTGTGCCATTCCTTAAATGGTGTGAATTGAGCCTGAGGTTTCCCTCAGGTAACAGTGACATGGAAGAATGTATTTCCCAATATTTCTCCAGGTGTCTTATCAGTTCTTGGATTCCTATCAGCTTCAGCTTGTTTTGCAAGAATGTGCAAAATGAAATGATCTGGGATTTTGCTCATGGAGCAACACAGCTGTATTCATCTAGCAGAGGGGCTCACCTAGCTAAACTCTAGGAAGAGACGAGCTTAGGAGCACCCTTGTCATGGTGCTTCACCTTTAACACTGGTGTGAGTCACAGTACCTGACTGCACCACCATTTCCAGCTGCAAGCCTCTCAGTCTTCAACAGATAGATTTTGTCAAAGAAAGAATCACATTACACAAGGTATTTTGAAAAGGGCCTGTGTGCAAACAGTGCCTTCCCATCGAAGGTGTCCATACATACCTCCAGTACCTCACTGCGGTACTCCTGCAGTCTCTGATCAGGGATACTTCCCCCAGACGATCAGCTGAATTATTCACCAAGTGTTTGTTCCAGCGCTATTCAGGTGTATATGTCCCCACTCATTATAACTTTTTGAAATCACATCTGGATTTGGAAATTTTAACCTGAATTCACCTTTATCACCAGCTTGCTCTTCCCCTGGGGTTGCACAAACCGCGTTGTCATTGGACATGGAGTATTTTGTATTTTGATCCTATGTCAGGACAGCTGCAGATTATTTAAGGAACCTCGCTTCCTTGACTATTTTGGTAATTATTAGATGAACTTCCAGTTTCTGTATTGCAATGAATTGTCACTGAAATTCTTCTTCTTCTTTCTTCTTCTTCTTCTTCTTCTTCTTCTTCTTCTTCTTCTTCTTCTTCTTCTTCTTCTTCTTCTTCTTCCTTTTAAAAATTTCCTGTTAATATAGTTTTAAACAGATAATTGGATAACATATGGAAGTACAGTTTTTATGAGCTTTTTTTTTTTTTTATGAGTTTTTATGACCCTGTGTGGGCTCATAAACATTTCCATACAAGTCNCTATCCCAGCCAAAACCATGACACCCAGGAATATATTACCATCTAACATACAGAAGCTTGCTTTTCTTACCAGTGTTACTGAGACCCTTAGAAGTAAAGCAGTGACTCGTAGGTTCAAAGACCACACACCAAAGCAATTTAGATTAAATTTTTAGGTTAGTACTAACAAACTTTCATTTCTTCAAAGGTGATGCCTATGTCATATACAGACTACATACTTATAAAATATTAACATATTAAATATATTAAAACATTAAATGTATTTTAGAATAGCTGCTATTGTAAATATGAGAAGGTCAAATTAAAGATAAAACTCTAGAGCTGAGTTCAATTGCAAGCAGAAATTAAACATTTTGTTCATTCCTTTCATTCACCATCTACAAATGAGATGTTTCTCATGATGTTTAAAAAACAAACAAAAACCCAAAAACAAACAAAAAAACCCACAGGGTACCCTCTGTTGCATTCTCATCCCTAAATATCCTTCCTATCTGCTTGTTTGCAGAATGATACATGGAGATTATAAACTATCTTTATCCAGATCAGCAGGTGGCCTGACCTGGTGTACTGTCTGCCAGGGAGAAGGCAGAATTAAGAAAGTTTAAATTCAGGCTTATGAGATAACTACAGCCATAGCAGTCCTTATTAGCACTATTTATTTGAGGTGGTTTGCAAGAATGGCATTTTCTCAAAATAAAACCTCTGAGTCAGTTGAGCTTCTTCCTCCATTGCATGATGTTTGCAGCCGGTATTTTGGCCCTTGCTTGTACAACAACAAACCCCACAGTTCGCATGGCTTAGCTATGACCAGCATATAACCTTATGGTTTCAAGCTTTTATTTTTAGCTGTTTTTTCACTACTAGAAGAGACTTATCTGCTCCCTGTGCCAAGCCTAAAGGAAAGCTCATCCACCCATGGCTGTAATCAGGCCAGCAGCTGCCTTTGGATCCCACACTGGCCCCTATCGCCATTCATATCTTCAGCCTGATTGATTAGAAGAGCTGTACTTTCTCCAGCTGGGTTGCAAATATGCAGAGGAGCAAATCTCAAAGCCATGTGTGCAAGCCATTTTGTAACCAGCAGGCATTAGCAGCAACACTACCCTTGCACCAGGAAAACCCTCAGGTCTGGGGGTGGTGGCACTTTCTTTTGCAGCTGCTTCTGGGGGGCAGATCCCAGCCACCACACCTGCTGCTCAAGCCGGCACTCCCTTTCGCTCTTGGCCAGACTACTTCAAGTTGAAATCGTGCCAGATTGAACAACCTAAAAATAATGAGTCTAATCAGTTTAGGATCAAGGCCGTCTCAGAAAAGATAATTGCTCCAGGAAATTATCTTCTTTCTCAATAGCTGGCATCATTCCCACTGAGTCACCGATGGGGCTCAGAGCGCTGGACTGCAGGAGACGTGTCTTTGGGGTGAAACTAAAATGGGAATCTGTCCCACACTGAGCTTCTTGCAAAAGGACCTGAAAATAAGGCAATAAGAAATGGATCTGTCTACCTGAAGGGCAGCACAGGGCCTGGGAAAAGCAGCTGTAATCCTGGATAAAAGTCCCTTAAGAACAAGCATTTCGAGATTGGTAAATAGCACGGGAAAGGGGAGCCCAGCTAGTAAGTTCTGTGAAGGAGCGAATTTACAGCAGACAGAAGGAGGATAAAATAGAACAGGATTTCCAGTAGAGCTCTCCCCTCAAGAATGAGAAGGCAAATGCTCCTTGGGACAGGGCCAACAGCACCTGGGAGCCACCGTAAGCGCAACTGGGTGGTTGTACAGGCTGGGCAAAGGGAGGTGGGGAAAACTGTTTAAGCCAGCTAGAAACCTACAGGTGAAGGTCTGGGAGGTTATCCTCTAAAGAAAGGTCAGAAAACAAATCAGTCATTTTCAGACTCTCCTTCATATCTTCAGAATATCTTCCCTGCCTCTTTTCCCAGGATGTTTGCATGAAAAATTGGTTACACAGACTATGTGCTTGGAGTGAGTATATTTGGGTCGTCAAATCTGGATGGCAATGGAAATTGAATGCCTGCTCTTTGTAATGCCATAAAACTATGGTTTTCTGAGGCTTAAAGCTCAATCCTGAAACAGTATTATAAAGTGCTGGAGTTTGAGGAAATGCCTCACTCATGTCATATCCCTTACCCCTTTCAGTCATATCCCTTATAAAGGCATTAATTATAACTAGCTTCTTAAGATTCATCATTATAAATGTAGTAGTAGCTTTCTATATGATAGTGGCTTTCATGAAAAAATGCATTCAAGTATTTGCATTCTTTTTATTACCTGCCTTTATGATCAAAAGTTAATTACCTTTCAATTATTGTCTGTACTTTGATGATGTAATACTTTCCAAGGTCCTCTGGAAAGACCTTTTCATTTATGACTCAGGATGGGCCTAAAGTAAAAAACATGTATGTAAGTACACCTGATAAATGTGAGTAGATTTTTGTCCAATGTCACTATCAGTACAAGCCCTGATTAAATATCCTCTGTCCTGTGATGTGCCTGTGGAAAAACAACCACACAAACGTGTATATTCCTTCATTTTGTTAAATCATTCTGGTTTTTCTAGCCAATCCAGCCCTTTATTTTCTGAAGTACGTACTCAGAGCCTTTTTTAAATGGCATTGAGGAGTTAGACTGCAATTCCTTTTGGACAGCAGTCATTCACCATCAGGAAAAGGTGCACATGGATTGTCATCTGAGCTGTAAGACGCAACATATAGTGTGTCGCTGTTGTTCCCATTGATGCCAGCTCCTAATTAGCAATCACAATAAATAAATGATGTACACACAGTTTTGCATAGCTTGTGATATTTTAAAGAGTGGTGAGCTGCTGCTGTTTGGGTTGAAAAGGCTGCATTGAAATGCATTTCTTAAGGACAACAGATCATGTCATCTCTTGCCAACAGGCTAGTGTTGGAAAATGAAATTTTATTGTGTATACATGAGCAGGCAACTGAAATTTAAGATTTTTTGAAACTGGTGCAACCTAATTGCAGAAGATCTTGCTCAGCCTTGACTGCCTTGTGTCTCACAGAGCATTTTGTTAATATTTAAACTCAATCTTTTGACTCTTATCCCAGAAGCCATGGCAGGCGTTTGTGATTTAAGCAGCATTATGTAAGAAGGTCAGCCCTTGCAGGAGGTAGGGAGCAGTACTTCTGGAGAAGCTATCACACAGGAGCTTTGGCAACCCATTGTTCACTGTTTACGCATACCTTCATCTCCATGGAAGCCAAATGTATATGCACACATAAAAGAGATACTGCTAGTGTATGAAATTAAAGCTTGCCTTATCTTCAAGTAGCAGGGTGGAAGGAAGTCCTAAATGCCATATGTTATATTGATTCTGTTCTTCAGGGCTCTGCAAGGACCAGGATGCATTTTCTCTCCTCAGAGGTGTTTTGGGGCTTCTTGCCTCTTTTTTCCTAGGTAGCAAAGTAGTTTCAGTTTCAGATTTTTTTACTTGGGGCAAAAAGGCTGACTACTACAGTCCCGAAAGCAGAGCCTCAATTATACCAAGGTAAAGAGTTAACTCATACCCATAACTTCTTTAGAGATATGTCTCAGTGCCCCAGCAGCCTGGCTGACCCGCACAGCATCCAAGGAGAATAAGGAGAGTCATGCCAGGAAGGAGTCCTGGTATGTGAACAGGAAACCCAGCACATGGTGTACTGTGGCTTTAACCTATTTGCCTTTGTTATGTCGATTAGGGAGCAAGGGGACTAGCATGGGGAGCCAGGGACTCAGCCGGGGGTGCAGAGGAGAGCAACTTTGATGGAGCGCTAAGATCATAAATGGTTGGGGAAGTCCATCCATGCCATCCTACAACCTCAAGTGCCTTGTGTTCACATTAGGCAAGAAAAGCTTGGATAGTTTTAGTATTTTGAAATCAAGGTGGAGAGGATGAGAGAGTCATGTTTGTGGCTGAGGAACAAGGTAAAAGCCAAATGCACAGAAAGGCTAAATGACATGCTGGGCAGTGGATGTCTCCTTAAGGCACTGACAAATTAGTAGCTAAATCTTCACCAGAAAAGACTGAGGATGCATATCCCAATATACAACCATAAAAACCTGTTTTTCTTGAGAATCAATACATAAAGCTCTCTCCTCTCTTCTTAGACATCTACTTATCTATGCCAGATTGTGTACATTTATGAAAACACAAATGAATACTAATAACAATTCCAAAACAAGCATGTATGAATATTAATGGCAATGCAAACACAAGCATTAGGCTGGCCTGATCATATACAAAAATGAGTTGGCGCTCTTCTGACCACTATAAAATATTCTTTTTATATATATTGATATTTTATGATATTGATATTCATATATACATAATAATTTGTTTTGACAGTCTAAAAATAAAGCATATGAAATGCCACTGAAATCTTTTATTCCTGGTTAGCATCTGAAAACCGATTCAAAGTATAATTTTTACTGAAGCATGATTTATTAACATAAACCTATGCTGATAACTTTTACACTCTGAAGATAAATTATTGGTAAATACAACTTTTATAGAATCAATCCAATCTTAAGCAGATAGTAGTTCTATTAGAGGAACAGTATTTTGATTAGAAGAACAATTAATGCTTGTCTAAGTGTCATTTTTACTACCGCAGTTTCATTCTACAGTTAAACATTACCTGAGGTATCTCATTATTAAGGTATTAATGATATAATATCACTTGTCATTTTTAGGACCTTCCATTCAAGAATCTTGAATTGCTTTACGACTATTAATGTGGCTTTATAACAGTCTTCCATAGTAGATAAACGTATGATATTTGCTTTACTTAAAAGAAACTGAGACATGGAAAAATTACGCAGTGTCACATCAAAGGCCGTTTTACTGATAGATATTTTGGAAGCTTCCTTTGCAAGGACATCTTCTCTTGTGATAGCCAAGACAGCCCAATGCAGCTCTTGTTAGAGGCAGATAGTAGCTCATAGCAATCGATATTCTTTATTGTTCTGGAATAAAAACAGCCTTGACTGGGGGAAGCCTTCTGAGAGCCACATAAGAAAGCTTGAAGGTTTGGTTTTTTTTCTGCTGCAGTGACCAGCAACTGGAGGTCATGGACACTGGCTGGCAGTTGCCTGACCAGGCCCTGAATTATTTTAAGGAGAAAAATACTATGCTTATGTTCCCTCTTACTCCTGCTTTGAGTCAGTGACTGGTCCTTGAGACTATTCTAGGTCTTAGATCTCTAGGTTGAAAAACACTGACCTAGAAATCTGCTTCTTCCTTCAGGCAGGGAGCAGGCTGTGATAAGTAGAGGGGGATTTTGCTGGTGGAGCTATTGTTCTTGTGTCGTGATCAGAGTGGGGCTGAATTACTGACATGATTTTTCCTCTCTTTCGCTACCAACCAGCTCAAAATCACCCCTGTGTCTCTCAGGAGTCTGCACTGACTTGGTCCATGACCAACTTGTTCATACAAGGCAGGCAGCCATGTCCTTGCATATGTGGTTGTGCCTCAGGTATGTGACCTAGGTGTTCAGGATCTATTGTTCACATGCTGCCACCCACAAGGATATCTCATCAGATGTCTTCTTTAATTGTTTCCCAACAATGTCTCATTTTAGTTATCAATTAGGCCACCAGCAGGAATTCCAGACTTACAATAACTGTACTTGAGGTTGTCTGGGAGGTCTGTGAGGGGCATTATGGGTATTTGGTATTAGTCTGTTAGACATTAATGTGACTGCACTCCAGCAAATATGTCAAGAATGCATCTATACAAATGACATGTATCTCTGTGGCAAAGGCTCTGAGTGGGAGTTCCAAACAAGACAAAAAAGGTGCTAAATGAAACCAGAGAGAAACTAATTCAAAACTGATAAAGGAAATCCTTTCCCTGTTAGTGTCCAACTCAAGCTGAAACTCATACAATGTTGAGGCCAATAATCTAACAGGAATTTAACAAGAGACTATTGACTGCCCTACCTTGTGGTTGCAGAGCTCCATGCTGAGCTGCAATGAACTCCTGTGTGTTAAATCCACTTCAGGATGAATTCGTGTGTGGTTTCAGTCCAAATGGTTCTGACTTTTCTTAGAATAGGACTTAACAAGAGCACATTCTTTTTCTGTCAGCTTTTATCTGTAAAATGTCCACATCTGCTTGCTAATACTCCAACAAACCTCACTAGCTCCATGGAGTGGGCCTTGAGGCTGCAGACCTGCTGAGATGGGACCAAAATGAAGCCAGATATTGTGCTTCCTCATTTGTTTTTATCACTTTTTAAAAGAGCCCAAGAACCAATACAAGTTAAAGAAAACTATTAAGATTGCAAAGTAAAGCAGCCCAAATTAGGACATGACAGAATGCAGATTTCTTATCTGCATATATATTGGATATAGACATTAACTGCAGGATCTCATGGCTGTGTCCCACAGGATCCTTGCCTCTTCCAGATGGAGATACAGGTCTCCACTGGAGATAGATTGGGTGGCTCATGGAAGAAGGCTCGTGCAGACGCCCATAGCTGAGCTGATCACGCCCAGCTCTCTTTATGGAGAGATGGGCACTTCCCGGGTGTGATTAGCCCAGCTTCCTATGGTGGCTGACAATTCATCTGAATTGTTCCTTGTGAATACCTGTCACTCCCACTGACTGCAGAGGCACTCCAGAGGAGTCTCCCAAATGTGAGAGACCATCACCCAGTCTGTACTGATGTCTGGGATTGCTTTGATCCAGGTGCAGGACTTCACACTTGGCCTCATTGAACTTCATTATGTTTGCATGGGCCCACTTCTCAAGCCTGTCAAGGTCCCTCTGGATGGCATCACTTCCCTCTACAGTGTCAACTGCGCTGCTCAGCTTGGTTTCAGGTGAGCTGGGCTGATCTAAGGGAATGTGGGTGCTAATGGGGAGGTCCTGCTCCCCTCTCCAGCACCCTGACACTTGTGTTGTGCAGTGCTGATGTGTACTTTGTCCTACTGCAAAGGTGCTAATGTGTCGCTCGACTAAGGAACAGATACAAATGGGACAGTAAGAAGAAGTGGGGAAAGATGAGTGGAAACCTGGCAACTACCAGTGAAGAAAGACGCTGACTCTGCTCTGCAGTTTTAGATACAATTCTCATTAACATGCAATTCTCCAAGTAAACCTACTAGATCTCTCTTTGGCATAGCCAGATCACGGTTTTACAGCATAAATCAAGTCAGAGGAGCAACAGCAAAATAAAAGCTTTGAAATAAATCTCTGCAACTAGGTTTTTCACTGGCAGCATCGTGAGTGGGCTTTGTGGTGATAACGCAAAGCACAGCACATGGTCCCAATCCTTTCCAAACCCTGGCGTCTTCAGGAGTTTTCAAGTTCCCTCAGCTCCCTCTGGAGGGAGAAAAGTTGTTTTAGAGTTGGGAAAAATAAATTGGGGAAATTGGAGTTGAACTAGAGCCTAGTTACTCTGAATTTAGTTCTAAATGCACCAAGAGGTAAGTTGGCTCAGATGGCTGCTTGTGCAAGAGAAATTAATGTAGTAATATCTCTGGCAAACCATGAAAATATCTCTCTAGAACAAACTGATAGAGAAAAGAAATGGATTTTAACTCATGTTTTAGAGCATTGCTGAATCGATGTCTACATACGCCCAAGTTGTATGAGTAAGGGCATTAAGAGAGTACTATAAAACCAGAGGTATGTGTAAAAGTGATGTCCTCTGTCGTCCTCAATGTTCTGTGTTTAATCCAAGCTCCCAATGCTGTTCACTCACTCAGACCCCATTTCAGACATGTCCATGGCTCCCTACATGATGTTGCTCCTGAGCCACAGAGCTGCAGGCACAGCAAATCCTCACGGCACATAAGGACAAAGCTGACACCCTGGGCTCTGCAGGGAAAAGCAGCACGTCCCTCAGAGGGAGCAAAAATCTCTGAAATGAAGATTCCTTAATCCTGCAAAAGGAGCAGATCTGGACTCCTTGCAGGTGCTGACAATGCACTTTAAGCTACTGCTCTGTGATATGGGGATATTGGAGCATATGATGGCCTAGCAGGACGTTACCTTTCTGGGTGCTTCTTTTTAATTATACTTTAAAACAGCCTTGGAGATCCACAGATATCCTCTTCCCAAAGAAGTCAAGCCTTGTTGAGCTGATCCAGGCACTCCCATCACCCTGAAGCAATGTTGAGGGGTATGGCTGCACTTCACTCCCTCTCACGTAGACATACCTGAACTGGCTAAAACTGGTTAATTTAGATGCTGATAACACTCCAGTCTGACTTGCACCTAGTTGCATAAAAACTCCTGCATGTCCTCTTTTCTGCTCTCCAGCTGCTGGGTTCTTGTATTAATATTTTTTGTATTTTTTCTCATCTTACTGACTCCCCGGCTCACTTTAGACTTCCCCCAGTGCTGAAAAGTTGCCAAGTTCATGAACCTGGATGCAAGGAGGCTTCCCTACTGAAGAGATTCTGGGGTACCACAGGTCTGTGTGCGTTTCTGCATGTCTGGGTCCAGGAGCGTCAGCAGAAGCACATTTGTCCTGGTGTCCTCCAGTGTCAGGATTAGGAAAAGGAATTGGTATGAACTCGAGCACATGAAGTGCATTTCAGGACACAATTTAGAGTGAAAGACACAGTGCTTGACATTCTGGGCTAGAGTGGGGCAAACTAGGCTGCCAGAATGGAGCACAGCCCTGCTGCAGGCAGGCGCATGCACTACCCAAACTGCACGTCCAGGGTCTTCCCGTGCCGTAGGACTGGGACCTGCCTCCTCCTCATCACTCCTGCCATCACAGCACTGACTGCATTGAAAGGCAGACAGGCTAAATAGAGGGGAAAAAAGCTTTCCAGACAGCTCCTAGCCCATCTACATGTTAATATGTTAATGACAATGAGACCTGGTGTTAAGATGTGGAACAGAATAGAAGGTGAAGTTTACATTTTTGGATTCAATGTTTATTAAGGCTGCCTGAGGAGGAATAATAATTAACACTGGTTATCTAGTAAACCTCTAAAGATAGCCCTGTGGTCAGTTTAGAAGAATTAAGTATTTATTGTTGGTCTTTCCTTTTGTTGCATCAGTATGAGTAACCTATCGGGATCACCTTGTCTGCCATGTGCGCACTTTTTAAAAGTGGTGGTTGTAAGCTAATACATGATTTTGATTCTCTCTCTAAATTGCCTCTTCTCTTGCAGTGCCACTTCCAAACTGTCTGCCATATATTTATCCTGTTTGTGCACCAGCAGCCTACTTCTGCATAGTCTCATTGGGAGCATCTACATTAGAGTGTTGGCTCAGACCACAAGCTCGCTTTCAGAGCAAATCTCCTGATCATCTCCCCTTCCTCTGCTTTGGGTTGCATGGTGAAGAAGCCTTGGACCACTTGAACCAGCTTCCTATGGATGGGAACAAATGGGAAAAAGTGGTCCAGGGGTGCATCCAGGGGCTGCCGAAGAGGTACATTCAATAGAGCCAAGCTACAGGTAGTCCAAAACAAAACAAGCAAGCACTGATATATGGATTTCAGCACCTCAGCACCAACTGCTTTGCTCTACAGATCCACTTCTGTTTCTATGTGCTACGTGACAGTAGAGGTAGCTTTTGTGTCCATGCTCGTTCACTTTGTAATACAAGCCATGGTGTTTTTATTCATTCTATCCCACATTTTTTCTGTGTCTCTTTTCCTCTCCTTCCTTTTCTTATGCTTACGTACAAGTAGTTTTGGGCAACATTTGTCTTGATGTTGTCTTACTACCTGCAAAATTACTTTTCTTTATTGTTGAAACACCAAGCTTAGTGCAAAGACTAGTTATGTATCGTTCTAGACTGCCTAAATGTTATTGAACATTTTCTTTATTCTCTGTATCCTAACAATAAATATAAGATGTATATATAAAGTTTTTGCATATAGACTTTTGCTTATAGACTGCAGGTAAAGGCCCCCAGGTTGGCAGGACTTGCTGGAATTCACCCTGGACTACTTCAGGAATCAGAGAAGCAACCTTTGTCTGTCTTGAGAGACCTGGAGAAGGACAAGATGATGGGGGTCTTGCAGAGTGCGAAAGGACTTACTTCATTTTTAACAGAAAGAGAAAGGAGAAACGAGGGAATTCTAGACTACTTCAACACTTTTATGTATGTTTTTGCACCTTGAAGGTAATAAAGAGATAAGCAACTACGAAAGACATTTTTAAAGAACAAATTGTATCAAACTGATAAAACATTCTCTTTGATAGGGTAACCAGCCTGGGGTAGTTCTAAGGTAGAGGTGAAACTTTCTAATGATAACAATACTAGAGGTGAGGAATAGGCAGTCAACAGCATTGTGAAATCTCCTTCTTGGAGCTTCTAAAGAGCAGGCTAGATAAACTTGGGGACAGCTGGGCAGGTGCCCAGAGCAAGGGCATAATACCCACCTCCATTTCTACAATTACCTTTGCTCAGTATTCCTGCATTTGCCATAAAGCCATAGGTAACTAGAACCAAACTCTGCTAAGTGTTGAATGCAGTACTATCTGCATCCCTATTTAAGTCATTTGTCACTGTTGGCAGTCAGGATGTTTAAGGAGGTACTTTGCATCTTATGGTATTAAATTGTTAGGTATTGTCATCAGCACTGCTCCCATTAGGGTCCCAAACATGCTTTCCTTTAAGTCGGTAGGAATTCATTCATTTGGAAGGGTTTGCTGTGGGTTTATGATAATGTAGTAGAAAAATTGTATTCAAACACAGAATCGTGGAGTGGTAGAGGCTGGAAGGAACCTCTGGACGTCATCTGGTCCAGATGGCCTAGGCAGAGCCAGGAAGAACAAGGCTGAGGGCCTTGTCCAGGTGAATTCTGGATACCTCCCAGGATGGAGACCCCACAGACTCTCTGGTCTCCTGTTCCAGTGTTTGACCACCTTTAGGGTGAACATTTTCGCCTAATATCTAATAGGAATTTCCTGTGTGCCACTTGCCTTTGTCACCATATTTTCTTGCACTGGGGAGCCAAAACTGGACACAGTCCTGTAGATGTAGTCCCACAAGCACCAAATAGAGAGAAATAATCGCCTCTCTTGACCTGCTGGCTACACCTTTGCTAATGCAGCCCAAGAGGCTGTTGGCCCTCTGCTGCCAGGGCACATTGTTGGCTTGTGGTCAGCTTGGTGTCCACCAGGAACCCCCGACCTTTTCCTCCCAGAGCTGCTTTCTCAGCAGCTGGAGCCCACCCTACACTGTAGCAAAGGGTTAGTGTCTCCCAGGTGCATGACTTAGTTATAAATATTATAATGTACTGTACTAACAGACTGGCACACAGTATGACAAACAAACAGCAACGTTAATGTAGCTAATTGATATCAATTATGGTTCTTACAGGGTGAACTGCAGGTTAGCACAGTGCATGTACCTTGATTTTCACAGTATCTGTTGATTTGCTGTGCTAGATCAGGGCTTTCTCCTGTCCAGGTACAATACAGTGCTTACAACGTTAATGCCACAGTAATCTTAGGTGCAGGAAATGTGCTTTGTTTATCACACTGTTATCACTGAGAATGCCCCAGTCTGAACAATAATATTGTGCTTCAGGGAGAACTTTGACTTTCATGAAGGAAAGACGATCTAACAGTGGGAATTTATTACTTCAAAGATTTTCTCTTTGAATGTAGAAAGTGCCCCTGACTCCTCATGTAAAATTTCCTGTGAACCACAAAACCCCTTCGCTCTGTGGATTAAAAGGACTGGGAGAGCAGAGCATTAGAAAACCCGTTTCTTGAGCAGAAGCGTGCCACTTCCTTGATGTAATATATATCTCTTGAAGGGCATCTGCAAGCTAATTGCCTTGTTATTCAGGTTTTATATTTATTTTAATTACCGTGTTTGATGAAGCATTTGGAATCAAAGAAAGTGAAATACTGCATAGTCAGTGCATTTTTTAATGGCCATGTTTTGGCACAAAAGTGAGATTTTAGTCAACATGAAAACTTGCATAGAAACTTTCCACTTCAGTTTAAATTTACGTGTTTTCCTTCAGTGATAGAATCAGTGAATTTTACAGGTACTTAAAAATACAAATTATTTCTTGTTTTGGTTTTGATCTTTATTAAAACCCTGAAAATTTAAATGGAAGCTTAAAACATATGAAAGTACTTTCTTTCTTTCTTTCTTTCTTTCTTTCTTTCTTTCTTTCTTTCTTTCTTTCTTTCTTTCTTTCTTGCAATGTGAAAACTAACTGGCACTTTATGATCAGCTCTGGTATAACTGTCTATTAAGAAGTTTAAATGGGCAATGACAAATTGAACATAAGAAATTGAAAACATCAGTAATGTATAAGCCTATACTAATTTGCATTTCAAAAACTTTGAATTATGGCTACTGATTTTATCCTGCAGAGAATCATTTTTTTCTTCTACATAACCTAATAGAAATAACACAGACTTTTTCCCAAGTTCAGACGTAGCTTCCCTATGCTGCGTCTGGCGTCATCTGTAATCTTCTCTCATAGCTATCAGGTCACCAATTTTCAGAACTGAGTAAAGTGCAGGGAACAGAATTTTACAAGGTATACTGAGTTATTGATATACAAAGCTATTCAGTGGCATTGCAAAATAATTAATCCCCAATAGGAAGTCAGATGGAAAGGAATCAGAGGGAAGGAATTCAGAGATAGTGCTCCCACTTTCTTTCTGAAGCACAGACCTGGTGAAGTTAAACAAACTAATGGCTAAAGCTGGCAATGACTCTGCTTCCTTTGTGGGGCAGCAGCACAGTTGTGTCCACGTAATGCTGCAGGGCAGAACCCAGCCTCACCATCCAAGACACCCACCTAGCACCCAAGTTTTCCATGCCTATGGACGCACTCCTTCTTCAATGGGGTGAGTTTTTCTCATCAGCTTTGTCTGTCTCAAAGTTAAATGTTTAACGTAGGTGACGTGCGTTCCCTCTATGCTCCGCAGACGGCACTGCTGTGATCAACCTTAGGAGGACAATCCTTGACACCATCTTAGGATAAGATGAATAACCCTCTCCATCTGAAAGCCCTTCTGCATCTCCCCTAGGAGCCCAGAAGACTAGCTTTCTATTAGACCTGCCAAACCAGATGTCTGACTTCTCGACAGCTGCAGTGAGGTGAGACAAATCCTGCCTTGATCGCTCACTTTCCCTGTATAATAAAAGCAGAGGCAGGAACCCTTGAAGGCCCTAAGGAAGGTTGTGTTGGCCCTAGTGCATGCATATAAGATAGGCAGACAGCATCTCCTGGGGACTTATTTTCAAAGTCACCTGCTGACCACGCAGGGAATTTAGGTACTTGCCTTAGGAGAATGGCTTCACTAGGTGACTAACGTTTAAATGCAAAGAAGAGTCACTCCCTCAGGTGAGGCAGCTGGATTGCAGCCTCTGTCAGGGGCAGGGTGCTGGGTGTTTAACCACCATATGTGATGGGGCCTTACGTATGTCAAAGTTACAGCTTGGACTGATGCCCTTGTCTGCTGGCACCATCTGGTGTGAGAGAACCCAGACTGGTCCTGCCAGAAGACCCAGCTCTGGTGGTCTTTGGGTGGTCTGGGACTCCTGTCTGGCTCTAGTTTGACTCAAAAAATGCAGCATTTCTGTGTCCCCAACCCCTGCTCACCTATGTGTGCTCCCCAGAGCTCCAGCTAGCAGAGGAATGTCCCAAATGCTTAACTCTCCTGCAAGCAGCTGGGAGCCACAGATCGTCATAAAATTCCGACAGAACAGAGTACATACCAGGACTCCTGATATGCTTTTGAGACACTTGTCCTGCCTCTTCTGTGAATCTGAGGTATGCTGCTATTTCGCATCTGGCCCTGTCCCCCTTGCCTTCCTCCTTCCTATTTATCTCATATTGCCCACATTGTCATCTCTTTGCACGGTGCAGAACCTCAAACAGAGCAACTCACTGTGGTCATGGGCTTGCTGTAGCTTTCTGGCCACTTCCCTAGTCATCTTGATTTAATGCTTGAGTGATAGGAAGCTTTTCTAAGCAGAGCAATAGGTTGAACAGTCCAAAAAGCAGAACACTAGCCTGCTGTGGACAAGGATGTAAAACAAAATGCCACCCCTGTTTCTTTCTGGATATACCTTACCCTGCCATGGTGCTCAGTCTCACCAAAAAGAGGCGTATCCCAGAAGGATTTACCAAAGATGGGAGGAATCATTTCAAAATTTGTTTTCTGTTAAATATGGCTTTGCAAGGTACAGGACATTTATGGTGACCACTTGGATGCAGTGGTAGATCTTTTAGTTCTGTTTTCCCAACTCAGTGTCAATGTAATACTTTGACTAGATTGATAATTTGATCATCTTGATGTGTGTGTGTACAAATATACATGTGCACAAGCACATAAAAAATGCAATTTTTAATGCAATAAAATATTCAGTATTTCAAAAAAAATCACCATCTAGGGTTTTATGTGTACTTCTCTCAAAGAAGAGATCAAAGAAGATCCTTGCAGATCTTCATTAGTCTGTGCAGTCATGAGGCCCTCTGTTGACTTCAGTATGTGCCTGCAGCTTTCCTCCTGCAGCTCCGAGTCAGAGCTGACTCTTGTCAGGGCGCCTAACCAGGAGGCTTCATGCTCCAATTTATTTTCCTGACACAGTATCACGGAATGGCTGGGGTGTGAAGGGATCTCTGGAGGTCATCTGGTCCAACCTCCCTGCTCAAGCAGGGCCACCTAGAGCAGGTTACCCAGGACCACGTCCAGGTGGCTTTTGAAGATCTCCAAGGAGGGAGACTCCACAGCCTCTATGTGCAACCTGTGCCAGTGCTCCATCACCCACACAGTAAAGAAGTGCTTCCTGATGTTCAGAGGGAACCTCCCATGTTCTAATTTGTGCCCATGGCCTCTTCTCCTGGCACTGGAAACCACAGAAAAGAGCCTGGCTCCATCTTCTTTGCACCCTCCCGTCAGGTGTTTATAGACATTGATGAGATCCCCCCCGAGCCTCCTCTTCTCCAGGCTGAACAGTTCCAGCTCTCTCAGGCTTTTCATACTTGAGGTGCTCCAGTCCCTTGATGATGTTTGTAGCCCCTCATTAGATTCATTCCAATATGTCCATATCTCTCTTGTACTGGGGAGCCCAGAACTGGACATAGTGCTCCAGGTGTCAAGGATCACGTCCTTGACCTGTTGGCAATGCTCCTCATGCAGGATACCATCAGCCAGCTTTGTGGCAAGGCCACATTTCACACGTACTAAAGCAATAAAAATCAGGAGCAATAAAAATCAGGATAAAATTGGGATGCAGTAAAAATCGGGAGTGTATTCATGAACTGTAACCTCAACAAAAGAAAAGCAAGGCAGAGTCATACTGCAGGAGCAATAGAACAAAAAGCACTCATGTTTTACAACCAACAAGATCTTAAAGACAACGCACTAAGGATTTGATCTTTATGGTCGTTATTACTCAGAAATGTAAAACTTCAAGAAATTATTTCAGCAACATCCAAATTCTGTCATTGTCCCCAGGAATGTTCAGAAAAGCAGTGCCAGCCACCATGAACCCAAGCAACACACAGGTAATGGGCAAAGCTGTTTGGAGGTGACTGCCAAGCCTGCGGTGAATAGGCTGGAGGGATCTGGCCCCACGCTCCTTCACCTTCTCACTTTCCTTGTCCAGCAAGACACGCTTCTGTGCTTTCTGCATTTCTCCAGGCCCCTACACCCTCTTGTTACTTCTGGGTCCTGAAGCAACGGCCACAGAAGGCCCCGTCCCTTTGGCGGCCCCGGTAACTGTGAGCATCTTCTCCAGTTTCCAAAAACTTCATGGTGCAGCATGAACTTGCTGCTGCACACTCCAGCCTCGAGTCATTTCTTGTCACAGAAGGTGGTCTTGTTTGCTGCTCGCACTAACAACATGCTCAAGGTATTTTGATCTGTCTGGAAAAAAAAAGTAATTTCCCCAGGAATAGTCATGGTCTGCCAAGCACGGCCTGTGTGGGGAGGATGGCTCCGGGGCAGCCCTGTGCACGGCCTGTGTGGGGAGGATGGCTCCGGGGCAGCCCTGTGCACGGCCTGGTACCCTGCCGTGCGTCAGGGCTGGGAAAGCCATGGAGAAATAAAAGCTGTTGGGTGGGTGCTGTCAGCTAGGTGCAGCTGGAGGATTTCTGCATGTTGCTCTCTTTGGTCTGCTCACTGCTGAGGATGGGGGTAAGTGAAGGGGCCACGACAATTTTGCTGCAAGCAGTGAATACTCTGAGGTGCTTTCTCATTAGCCAGCCTAACAGGTAGGGATTTAAGTGTTGAAATTCAGGCACATTCAGTCTCCAAGGTTGCTGGAGGGGCAATCAGGAAAAGCCTTCCACAGAAAGGCAGCAGAGGAGTTCTGCCCGCTGACGACGGCCTTTCACTTCGAACCCAGGCGCTCTCACAGTGTCAGCAGGCGCCAGCGCATGCATTTCCCAAAGCACTTCCCACACATCCGACTGTATCTTATTAATGGGTGTGTTGCTCTTCTCCCTGATGGTTCTTCTAAATAATTTAAGTCTGCTATAATCACAAGGCCTGGCGTTTATGAATATGATGCCTCTCCTAAGAGATCTCCGAACCTGGTGTTTAATGATGCGCTTCTGTGTGGGAAACAGCAGAACACCGCCGCCTCATGGAAATCTCGGTTCGGTGCAAGAAATTACAAAGCCAGTCTAGAAAACCTGAGAACGCTTTTTCACAGAAAACATTTTCATTTTCGGGCAAGATGGGCAATCAGCGTTACGGACGATGTTGCTTATTACTTATCTAAAGTCACATTTAGGTGGTTTTAGTATAAATTAAAAAGAATATAGTACTTGCTCTAAAGCAGGTTGAATTCAGCAGAGAAGCAGTGTCCTGCTGCTGTTTCCCCTCGGGCAACGAGTGATTTACGTTTGCAAATCCTGCTGTGCTGATGGGCAAGTGCCGGAGGGCAGTGGGGCATACAGCCTGATTTCTAGAATAACAATCGGGAAGAATATACACGGAATGAAGTTAAGCTGTGTCAATTATAAAAAACGTCTTGATAGTCTAATTCAATTCACTTGAAATTATTTCCAAAATGAAATACCTTAGCTTTTATATTTTTATTTTAAAAATTGAATGCATGCAGATTTCGCTGTCATTTAGGAAAAAAAAAAAAAAGAGGTTTCATTCTGAAAAATGAAATATTTTGATAGTCTCAGTTTGTTCCCAAATGTTGTTTGCTCGGGGGGGGGTTGCCCTCAGCGGAGCTGGTGCAGGAGAGCAGCTGGAGGCCGGCTTTTTCCCCGGAGGCGAGCACCCCGGCGTCCTCCGGGGCTTTAAGAGGACCCTGCCGCTTTAAGAGACTCATCTGCATGGCCCCGCCCCC
>VXAL01005664.1:0-10208 GCA_013399475.1 Chauna torquata | reverse complement strand
TCTTTCTTTCTTTCTTTCTTTCTTTCTTTCTTTCTTTCTTTCTTTCTTTCTTTCTTTCTTTCTTTCTTTCTTTCTTTCTTTCTTTCTTTCTTGTCTTTCCATGGTAATACAATTGACTATCCCAATGTTTCAGAACAGACTCCATGTTGTCCATATTCTTCAGAGAAAAATCAGAATGAGCCAGTGAAACAAGTAGCAAACTTCTGCTTAATGAGCTGCACTTGATTTATTTTCTGTCTTGGAAAATACTAGTTATTTAATATTTTTTCTTGCTTTCAACTAGTAGTCTATAACTGTATTTTTGTTTCTTTTTTTATTATTTATTTTTTAAAAAAATTTGAAATAGTGAAACTTTTTTGCAAGATCAGTGAGGAACTTAGTGCCAAATTCTGGTGAGAGCCATGCTGAAGTCATACTCACCAAGAACTAAGCACTGCTTCATTAGTTCTCTTGTCAAAAAAATTCATTCTTCTGACAATCTTGACAAGATGCATCTGGTCATTTGCATTCTGGGTGGCAATTGATCACTACTTTTGATGGCAAAAGCAAAGAAATACTGGACTTTGCTTTTTATGTTACAATGACTGTATTCATCTGGAGGCAATTTCTAGAATTATCTGCTAAATTCTGCAGAATATTTTACACACAGCAGACATGGAATTTAAACTGTCATAGCCATAAAAATTATGTCAGGACAACCACAAAAATGGGACCATAATTCCTCTAGTTTCATAGAATCATGGAATGGTTTGGGTTGGAAGGCACCTGAAAGACCTTCTAGTTCCAAATCCTCTGCCATGGGCAGGGACACTTTCCACTAGGCCATGTTGCTCAAAGCAGATTCATCCTGGCCTTGAACACTTCCAGGGATGGAGCATCCACAGCTTTGCTCTGCAACCCGTTCCAGTGCCTCACCACCCTCACAGTGAAGAATTCCTTCCTAATGTCTAATCTAAATCTACCCTCTTTCAGTTTAAAACCATTACTTGTCCTATTACTTCTCTCTCTGATAAAGAGTCCCTCTCCAGCTTTCTTGTAGGCCCCCTGTAGGCACTGGAAGGCTGCTATAGGGTCTCCGTGGAGCTTTCTCTTCTCCAAGCTGAACAACCCCAACTGTCTCAGCCTGTCTTCATAGAAGCGGTGCTCCAGCCCTCTGATCATCCTCATGTCCCTCTTCTGGACTTGCTCCAAAAGGACAATGTCCTTCTTGTGTCGAGGGCCACACAGCTGAACGCAGTATTCCAGGTGGGGTCTCACAAGAGCTGAGGAAAGGGGGAGAATTGCCTCTCTCAGCCTGCTAGCTACACTTCTCTTGATGCAGCCCAGGATATTGCTGGTTTTCTTGGGTGCAAGCACACGTTGCTGGCTCATGTTGAGTTTTTCATCAACTAACACCGCCAAGTTCTTCTCCTCATGGCTGCTCTCAATCCATTCTCCACCCAGCCTCTTTTTGTGCTTGGGATTGCCCCGACCAAGGTGCAAGACCTTGCACTTGGCCTTGTTGAACTTCATGAGGTTTGCACAAGCCCACCCCGCAAGCCTGTCAAGGTTCCTCTGGACCTCTGGTCCTTTCCTCCAGTGTGTCAACAGCACCACACAGCTTGGTGTCATCAGTATTTGCTGAGAGTGCACTCAATCCCACTGTCCATGTGACCAACAAAGATGTTAAATAGTGTTGTTCCCAATACTGACCCAAGGAACACCTCTTGTCACTGATCTCCACCTGGACATCAAGCCATTTACTGCAACTCTTTGAGGGTGACCATCCAACCAATTTCATATCCACCAAGGGGTCCATCCATCAAATCCTTGTCTCTCCAATCTGGAGACAAGGATGTCATGAGGGACAGTGTCAAATGCTTTGCACAAATCCAGGTAGATGATGTCAGTTTCTCTTCCCTTATCCAACAATCCTGTAACCCCAATGTAGAAGGCCACCAAATTTATCAGGCACAGTTTGCCCTTAGCAAAGCCACGTTGGCTGTCAGGAATCGCCTCTTTGTTTCCCACCTGCCTTACATGTCACTGTTGCCAGGAGGATCTGCTCCATGATCTTGCCAGGCACAGAGATGAGATTGACTGGCCTGTAGCTCCTAAGGTCTTCCTTTTTTCCCTTTTTAAAAATTGGAGTTACATTTCCCCTTTTCCAGTCACTGGGAACTTCCCCAGCCTGCCATAGCTTCTCAAATATGATGGATAGGATCTTAGCAACTTCATCTGCCAGATCTCTCAGGACCCTCAGACTCATCTCATCACATCAGATGGACCTGTACGTAAGGACCTTCAGCTTCCTTAGATGGTCTCGAACTTGGTCTTCTCCTACAGTGGACAGTTATCCATTCTCCCAGTCCATGCTTTTGCCTTCTGCAATTTGGTCAGTGTGGCTAGAACACTTGCTGGTGAAGACTGAAACAAAAAAAGATCACCGAGTACCTCAGCCTTCTTCATATCCCAGGTAACCAGGTCTCCCATTTCCTTCTGGAGAGGGCCTACATTTTCCCTAATCTTCCTGTTATCACTGATGTACTTACAGAAGCCTTTCTTGTTACCCTTGATGTCCCTGGCTAGATTTAATTCTTTTAATTCTAAAGCTTTAGCTTTCCTAACCTGATCCCTGTCTGCTCAGACAATTTTTCTGTATTCATCCCAGGTTACCTGTCCTTGCTTCCACCCTCTGTAGGCTTTCTTTTTGTGTTTGAGTTTGTCCAGGAGCTCCTTGTTCACCCATGCAGGCCTCCTGACGTTTTTGTTAGACTTCGTCTTTGTTGGGATGCCTCACTCCAGAGCTTGGAGGAGGTGACCCTTGAATATTAACCAGCTTTCTTGGGTCCCTCTTCCCTCAAGGGCTTTATTTCATGGTATTCTACCAAGCAGATCTCTGAAGGCCAAAGTCTGCTCATTAATTTATATCACTACAAATTGTTTTAAAGATATTTGCTTAGAAGACTAGTAAAATTGTGAGCCATGATGCAAAAGTGTTGGTTTATAAGTCATAGTTGTTTTCCCTATTAGGAAAATGTCTTATATCTCTAGTGTAGTTGATATAATATCCTTCCAATATTATATCATGTATTTTAGTCATGGCAAAGGGCGTATGTTGGTGTGTTGCCAGGACATTAAAACTCTTAATAAAATGAAAGTGGNTTTTATTTTATTTTGTTTTTTAATCCATGAGAATACTTGTACCAGTCAAATATTGATGAAATTACGCAAAATCATGACTTTGTTAAATAATCATAGATTAGAGTAATTTACTTTAGTGAATAAAAATGATCGGTATTTAATATCCCATCCAAAAGAGAGATATTGTAGAGGTGAGAGAATAGTAGAGCAGTAGCATGGTCCTATGACTGGGGCAATATCCTACAAATCTTGAAGGTCTGATTTTCTGGTCCTGTCTTTCCTCCTAAACTGTTAGATGTTCTTGCAGAAATGATTTTGTAGTTGGCTTTCTCTGGACTGTTCCGCTTGTAATGATGTCTTGATACCTTTGTCACTGCTCAACCAAACCAGAGATCTCCTCAAGGTGTACCATTGTCTTTTCCCTGTCTGTGATCCTGGGTTTGCTCCCCAGGGTTTCGCTGAAGTATGCCATGTACCTTCGCTGCATCTTGGTGCTTAGTTGATTTATTGCCTGGGGCCACATCTGGACTTATGCACTAGAAAGCACTCCTGAGTCCTGCAGCTTGAATGCCACTTAGGTCTTTACAGCTGTTTCCACTACTTAATTTTCAGTTGATTTAGGTAAAGAGTGCTTTGTGTACTGTGTGGCAAAACAGAGGTCCAGTAATTGTTACAGTTAATTTCAGTTAAGTTGAGGTTTTCTGGTTGAAGTCAGTAACCATAGACTGTCTACATTCTATAGGCAGCTGCTTGTGCCTGTTCACCTAATGCTCTCATCCCAAACAGTACGTTTGGATGTGCTTTTGAAGTAGTTCAGAAAAAGATTTTTGTTATTTTTCCCCATATTAGAAATACTTAAGCACTCTTTCACTGTGGCACTGGTAAATATAAGAGTGTTTGCATTTTTTCTTTCTTTCTTTCCTTCTTTTTTTTTTTTTTTTTTTTTTTTTTTTTTTTTTAGGAGCTGCTGAAAATATTGTTATGTTTAGAATATGCTGGAAGACATGGTGTGTGCTCCTAAATGATCCCGTGATCATTTGGCTGTAAATGAAACTTGGCAGGGTATTTGTCCCACCAGGAACGCTGATGTCTGATGCAACTTTTAATCTAGGATGTCTCATTCTTTTCACAAGAACAGACCACATTTGTGCAACATGCAGTGGGCCTCCCTGGCTCCAATTGCAGGTTTTTAAATGGAGAAGCAAGACTAGGATAAAGTATTTAATTATTTTAACTGTTTCGGTGATGGCTACAGTCTCTGAAGACAGCTCCCTTTCCTTCCTCTTGCTTCCTCTTTTAACACAGCCGTAACCTGTACTGCAGCCAGTTAGGCTGGCTCCCACTCCCTCCTTCCAGCTGTTTTTGCAGGCGTCCAGCCTCATCTCTTTTATAAAGTTTGGACATCTGTGGCGGCAGTTGAGAGCAGGGAAGGAGAGCCAGGCCTGTGAGGCTTGCCAACTCTTTGTGGAAAACCAGAGCAGCCTGCAGCCTCCCTGCACTGTATGCGCCAGGCCTGGAGGGTGGCTGCCTCCAGCTGTCAGGGCCTCCTCAGGCCAGCGCTGGCCTGGACCTGCCCAGTTATGGTGCCATGGCTGGCCCTGTGCATGGGATGGGGCTCTTGGAGCACAGAAGCAGTGATTTTGTCAGTGCCTGGTTCAGTTCAGCCTCAGGGAAAGGCATTTTCACCAGCAGATGCCGAATTACGTAGGGAAACAAAAGGAAGGAGAAATAATATGGCTCATTAGGCTGTGCCAGTGTTTCTGTGTGTTGGAGGCTCTGGGCTGAGCCTGCAGAAGGAGAGCAAAGCATGGCCAGGTCCAGCACAGCCCTGGCCCGACAGGTCAGCACAGCTGAATGACCCTCCTTTCTGCAGAGACGGTCTCCGAAATGGCACTGCTAACCACCCCACTGCTCATCTCTTCAGTGCTGACGTGAGGCAAAAAAAAGTAAAAACCACTTCCTTTTTTTTTGTGAGGACATGCACTGGTCACTGCAAGAGTCATCTGATGGGCTGAGCTTGCTCTGTGGGCAGAGGTTCAAGTATTGCTGCCCACAGTTTAGCTACTGAATGAATAGTCCAGCTACTTGTTGCAAATCTTTCATAAACAGACCCACAAATATACCTTTCCACAAATACAAATGTGCCACAAATATTAATGTGAGAAGTATTTTTTTTCCCCCTAGGTCGTAATTAAATATGTGCATGTATGTACAAATACAACCATTTGGTAGCTTCCAGGAAAGGGGAAACACCCCTTTTGTTTCTGCTGCAGGAGTCTTGGCTGGTTCAGGCAGGAGTAACAGAATTTCAGGAACCGCTGTAGCTTTAATTTTGGTAAATCAATATGCCTGCTTTCTCTGCCTACCTGTTTATCAACAGAAAGGACTATAAAAGGTTTTAAAGACTTCTACAGGATTTCTTCTACATTTCAATACAATGCACTTGGACACTAGCTCTTGCCTATATTAAATGTGTTACAAAGGTACAATTTTTGTTTAAGTGAGTTTAAACAAAGAGTTGTCATGTTAGTAGGTAATACCAATGCCCTAGGTCTGCCTGCACAGAGGAGCTAAGAAAGGGAGAGTCTCAAGACAAATGAGTTCCTCAGGTATGAAAGATGGGTGTCCTCCCTCTGGAGATTTAGATGAGGTTCCTTTGGTGTAAAATTGTGCGAAACTTGTGTAGGTGCATACTGCTGAAATACTAATCAGGTCTAACTACAGAAAATGTTATTGAGCTCGTAGAACCAGTAGCAGTTTTGAAGCCCTGGTTTATTTCACTCTTTACTCTCTGCATCTTATATTTTGTAACCTGAGACACCCATTGTTGTTTCTGCTTCTTTACCAACAAAACTTTTAACCATAAGAAGAGTGAAAAGCACTGTAGGAGGTAGTGCTTTCTTAGTTCACAAGTGTCCATGCTCTTGTTCAGAAAATGGGTGTTCTGGTTGCAGATATTTGTGGAAATAAGAAAATTGATAAAGGCAGTTGACTGAAAAAAAAACCCATGCCTGAACGGAGAGGCTTGGCATTTCAAAACTGATATTTGCAAACAAGATCGTGTGATATTCAGCTAGTTACTGTTAAGACAAGAGCACAGAATACTGTTAATTGTTACGGAGAATTAATTTCTTTGCCTCTTGAATAAAAGAAAATAGATCTGTTTCTTTTCTTTTAAATCCACTTATACCACATTCAATTTCCTAGACAGACATTGCATTAAACCGCTTTTCATCCGAAGAGCCAAAGTTCAAAGCTTTTCAGTGACTTTTTTAATACACTGGTTTTCTGCAAGCATTGGAAAAGTTTTGCTTGGGAATTCTTTAGGAATCTTAAAGCAGCTGCTAAGAATATTTTGTCCCCTCACGTACTAAAATAGTCTTGAAAAGTAACGTGTGATTAAACGTATATGCCATCTCATGTCCCTCACATGGAAAAATACCAATTTAGTCAACAAACGTCTTCTGCTGGACATGTTTGACAAAAGCTAATTTGGCTCTGTAGTGTAACGAAACAAAGTTACTGCCTGTCTTTGTTATTGTTGCTGTTGTTTAAAGAAACAATTGCTTAAATTACTAAGACTTCAAGGGGAGAAAGCAGCTGGTTTTCTCTTCACAGCAAAATTTCTCTCTCAACTTCCTGGTTTGCTTGGCAAAGTTTTTAAATCAATGTTTAAATAGGGAGATGTCCTGACTGGCCAAAAACCTTGTGTTTCCTGAATACGTTTATAAAACTACTCCTGCCTATTTCACAAAAAAAATTATATACTGCAATTGGAAATAAGTACCATATATTTCCTTGGGGACTAAATACTGAAGAACAAATAGAACTGCTTTAAATAAAAGAAAGAGCAGAGAGAGAGAGAACCTGGATACCACAATAGTTTTTAAAATAAGCAGATTGTCTGGAAATATGTCATTGTTTATGTGGCAAGTGTGGGACGAGGGGTGGGTATCTTTCTGAGGACAGGATGATAGCTGTGGTCTGGGGTTCAGACTGTGGCAGACTCTGGGGGTCTGAATTGCTCCACTTCAAAAAGGCTTTCCAAACCACACACCTGCCAAGAACATTTCTGTTTTACA
Source organism: Chauna torquata (assembly GCA_013399475.1). NCBI lineage: Eukaryota > Metazoa > Chordata > Aves > Anseriformes > Anhimidae > Chauna > Chauna torquata. Next base: position 3,003 of record VXAL01005664.1, on the reverse strand, counting down.
GGCAAATCAATTGGTCATGGTAGGCTAATTTTCTTCTCAGGTCAGAGGACAGCCAAACTTCCTATCTTGTGAAGCACACTGTGGCTTCACATTGCCTTTGTCCCACATCTGCTGCTGTCACCCACTGAGGCATCAGGTCGAGCTTTGTAGCTGCCCTGGGTTGTGCTTGACCATCCCTCCTGCTGAAAAGCACTACTCTTCCTCTTCTTAGTCTAACTTCTGCTCTGTCCTTATTAATTTGCGGTAACAACCAAACAAGTGGAAGTAAGCAATAATCTTACACTTGGTTGTTATGCTGTGGCAAAGCTGTTGGACTGAGGCTATAGAAGTTAAAATGTCTCCTATGCTGCTACACACTATACCTGCTTGCAAAAGTGATGATGGAAGGCTAGGAATAATCCAGGGATGGTTTCCTGACCCCCACCATTTCGGATTTTCACTCAACTGATCTTCCAGGCTTCCTGCCAGCTGACAATTTGAAATAAAAATCCAAGCTGCCTAATTGAGAAAATGAGAGTAGCAGTCGACTGGTTCATCATCATTTACTCTTAGTGTCTTTGTGGGCTATGCAGCATACAGAGTTCAGTAGATTGGGCCACAGCAGCTGTACTTTGAAATGATAAAAGCAAGGATGCTTTTTCTCCCTGTTTTTTTATTATCCAAAATATAGTTATTTTATACATGGCTTATCCATTATTGTTGTTCTTACAACTAAATTAACTGTGCTACAAACTTGTAAATCTCCTCAAAATTGAAGCCTTGTTTTTGGGCAGTGGCTCTACATGTATGAATGGTAGAGTTAGGGTGTAAGCCAGTGGTTGGATGTCAAGGTAAATTTAAGTATCCTGGGTTTATATAGATTTTGTTTTAACTGAACAATATTCATGTGAATAAAGAGAGAAGAAGGGAGAAGGAACCCTACTTGAGGAGGTGTTCTTGCTGTTGTTTTTTGTGTGGTATTTACAGACATATGTAGACATCACCTTTAGATAAATGGGAGTATATAGTGAATCTTCTTGTGTTATGTTTCAGTATGCTCTAGAAAAGTGAATGGCTGGGGATATCACTATGGATGTTATACTATATTTTTATTAGAGAAGAGTATGCAATTCTTCTACATATAGTTATCTTCATAAAAGGCTTTAAACAGACAAAATCTGTTGATATATAGGATTCATTTTAAAAAGTGCATATGCCTATGATTATCTGGAAGTCTTGTTAAAGACCTTGGAGCCTTGGAAGAGCTGAAGTCTGGATGCCTATCATCCTTTCAATACCAAAAATTGAGTTGAAATATGAATATTTTATTTGCCAGTAAAATTTTTCTGGGTAAAAGAGAGAGAGAAAAAAAAGAAGACTGCTGCTTTCCCTGTTAGACTGAAGTTACCTTGAGTGTTGAGTACTTCATTACCCCAACCTGACATTTGAGCACTTCAAGAGCAGAAACATTCTGGCAGAGTTACAAGCACAGTTGGTACTAAGTAACACGTTATATTTGTGATAACTGATTCTCAAGTATGTCAGTGAACAATCTCAAGCGCTGTACAAGTGAGTAAAGATTAAAGGATATTCATAGGACTTGTTTGACAGCACAATTTCAGTGAAGTCAAAAGAAGGGTATATTCTCATCTGCAATTAAAATCTAATTAATTGATTCTTTAATTGACTGACAACATAGGTCTTTCCAAAGTATCAGAAGACTATATATTAGCTTTTCTCACTCCATTAGAGACATACTGTCTCTTTTAAAGCAGCTTTAAGAAAAATATCTTTTCACTTCTGTTACATTGACCCTTGAATGTTGAAGGACTAACTAATATTCTCTTAGCTTAAGAATGAAATTCCCGTGGGGTATTTTCTGGCATCTCTCCATGGAAATTACAGAATAACTAGAGAAAGATGTTATTAAACATTACAATCTTGCTGTTCAAAAAGCAAATCACACCTTCATAATGATCTTATTGCCTCTTTAAATGTTGCAACATACTGCAATACTTAATAAAGACATTTCCATATAAATTTTCTAAAAATACTTGAAAAAGAAAACAAACACCACCCCCCACCCCCCAATCTCTAACAACACTTTTGAACTTCAACTGTTTTACAAATAATGATAACTCTAAGGTTTCCTTAAGGGGTTTCTAACTTTATTCTGATGGTGAGAAAACTGCAGTTAAAGAATTACATGGTTCGGCTTGAATGTGCCCCTTTCTTTAATGGGTGCAATAAACTTAACGTTCCAGAAGGTGCAACTATTTCCACATTACTGTTTAATATATGACAACAATAAAAGTCTAACTTTGGTGTTAGAAAATCAGCCTCATGGCAGGAAAGTTGACCAGGTTGTTAATGTGTGTTTGACACACCTGGATTCAAATCCTCAGTATATTTGATGCTTCATTCATAGAATCATATCGTAGAATGGCTTGGGCTGGAAGAGAACTTAAAGATCATCTAGTTCCAACATGCTTGCCATAGGCAGGGACACTTTCCACTAGACCAGTTGCCCAAAGCACATCCAGCCTGGCCTTGAACACTTCCAGGGATGGGGCATCCACAACTTTGCTCTGCAACCTGTTCCAGTGCCTCACCACCCTCTGAGTAAAAAATTTCTTCCTAATACCTAGTCCAAATCTACCCTCTTTTAGTTTAAAACCACTAACTGTTGTCTTGTTGCTGCACTCCCTGATAAAGAGTCTCTCCCCATCTTTCCTGTAGGCCGCCTTTAAATATTGGAAGGCCACTATAAGGTCTCCCTGGAGCCTTCTCTTCTCTAGGCTGAAAAACACTAATTTTCTCAGCCTGTCTTCATAGGAGAAGTGCTCCAGCCCTCTGATCATCTCCATGGCCCACCTCTGGACCTGCTGTAACAGGTCCATGTCTCTCTTGTGCTGGGGGCCCAAGACCTGGATGCAGTACTCCAAGTGGGGCATTACAAAGGCAGAATAGAGGAGGACAATTGCCTCCCTTGACCTGCTGACCGCACCTCTGTTGATGCAGCCC
>VXAL01005663.1:3000-50173 GCA_013399475.1 Chauna torquata | reverse complement strand
TTTTTTTTGTTTTTAAATGTTCATTTGGATAAGATTTCAATATTGTCTAAATATTTACCTGTTTATTTTCTTGACAAATTTATTCATTTTACTTGACTAAATTTTCAGATAATTTAATGTATGTAAAACTAATCTATCTCATTTACTGAAAAATTCTGTGTCACTTCCAAATATCCATAGCAAAATATGTGCACACATATACACAGAATCTGTCTAGATGTAATAAAGAGAACTTTATCTTCAGTCTTTTTTCATACTTTTGGTTAAAGTAGTGTTAGAGAGGTTTTCACACTCATTCTAACCTTAAAAAAAACCGTACTTTTGTGAAAAAGAAAATCAATTGTATACTATAGACATTCGAGACTTGTTATTTTCAATAACAACATGTGATAGAAGCCTTCATTACAGACTAGAAATAACTTATTCCAACAGTTTGCCATGGTACAGTTCATGTGTATTGGGTTTACGTGGTAAAGGTTTGGTAGCAGGGGGGCCACAGGGGTGGCTTCTGTGAGAAGATTCCAGAAGCTGCCCCATGTCAGATAAGAGCCAGCTCCAGCCGGCTCCAAAAGGGACGCACCGCTGGCCAGACCTGAACCAATGAGCGATGTTGTTTGCGCCTCTGGGAGAGCAGATTTAAGAAAGGGAAAAAACTGCTGCGCAACAGCAGCTGGGAGTGAGAGGAGTGAGGAACAGCCCTGCAGACACCAAGGTCAGTGAAGAAGGAGGGGGAGGAGGTGCTCCAGGCGCCGGAGCAGAAGTTCCCCTGCGGCCTGTGGTGAGGACCATGGTGGAGCAGGCTGTCCCCCTGCAGCCCATGGTGTACCACGGCGGAGCAGATCTCCACGCTGCAGCCCGTGGAGGAGCCCACGGTGGAGCAGGTGGATCTGGCCTGAAGGAGGCTGCAGCCCATGGAGAGCCCCCGCAGGAGCAGGCTCCGGGCCGGACCTGTAGCCCGTGGAGAGGAGCCCACGCAGGAGCAGGTGATCCGGTGGGAGCTGCCACCCGTGGGGGACCCATGCTGGAGCAGTTTGCTCCTGAAGGATGGACCCCGTGGTACGGACCCATATTGGAGCAGCTCTTGAAGAGCTGCAGCCTGTGGGAAGCCCACGCAGGACCCGTTCGGGAAGGACGGCATCCCGTGGGAGGGACCCCACGTTGGAGCAGGGGAACAGAGAGTGACCATGAAGGAGCGGCGGAGACGCAGTGATATGGACTGAGCGCAGTCCCCATTCCCCGTTCCCCTGCGCCGCTCGGGGGGAGGAGGTAGAAGAGGGTGGATGGGGGGAAGGTGTTTTTAGTTTGCTTTTAGTTTCTCACTGCTCTAGTTCGCTAGTTATAGTAATAAATTATACTAATCTCCCTATGTTGAGTCTGTTTTGCCCGTGACGATAATTAGTGAGTAACTTGCTCGTCCTTATCTCAACCCTTAAGCCCTGGTCCATCATATTTTCTCCCCCTGTTTCTTTGAGGAGGGGGAGTGAGCGAGCGGTTGTGGTGGAGGCCACCTGTTTAGCTGGGTGAAACCACCACATCATGATGAGTGTTGTGATGCTGACAACGAACTGAAAGGAGGCAAATACAACTGGCTCTTTTCCAGTAGTCAGCATTCATCGAAATAGTATATTTCCAAAGAACATTATTATTTCTCCTCAATCTGTAAGCTCAAGGTAGCACCTTAACACAAGACAGAGTTAAACAGATATTTCTCTTAGTTGGCGGCACTGTTCATTTCCCACCTCAGCAATAAATCTAGTGTGTTTTAAGAGCATTTCTCCCTCAACTTTCATGTCAGACTTAATTTTCAGATGTCATCTGTGGGTTACCAGAAACATGCAAAGCTACCTGAACTTATGAGTTAAACAGCTTTTCTAAAGAAACAAGCTTTTGTCAGCCAGTTAAATGCTCTCTCTTGTATATTTTTGCAGATTACAGCAGAGTGTTTTGATAATAAGTATGGGTCGGATCTTTGACAAGTGTAAATCAGAAGAGCTCGTCCAAGTTCTAGTTCTAGTCCCAGTCCCATGGGACTGCTTTAAGGGACAGCTTTAAGGGACTGCTTTACAACATCCTGGGATATTTTCAGTATGTATATTTTGATTGTTCCCTTCTCAGGTAATGTTCAAACTAACATTTTTTTTATTTTTAATACAAAAACACACACTGTTTCATACTAATGAAATCACAGGCTGGAAATTTCCAGTGAATTAGCCAGAATTAATCTGAAAAGTTTAGGGATAAATGGAAGTATCTGCAAGCTTAGCATTTCTGGAAGGAAAATGTGAATCTTTGAAATTATTAAAATTATAATGTTTTAAATGTTTAAAATTAAATGGTTAAAGAACATCTACAGAAGGTGTGCTACCCAAACATTCAACTGCATGAAAAGCAGTAACTTATACCTACACCCATACCAGTACAGCACTCCAGCCAACTTCTTGTGAAGGCACACTGGCTCTGCTTCTAAATAGAACCAGTCAAGGACTGATACTTGTATTAACACCTTTAGGCTACTGGCTACTGCAAATGCTAGAACAAGTACATAAATAGTGGGCATGACAAAGAAGGAAGATTTGTTAAAATATGAGACACATTGATAAATTTTAAAATCACACAGAAGTTCAACCTTCTTTCCTGAAGGCTAATATAACCCACCATACTTTGATTCAGCCTACACCATGTGATGGAGAGCAAGATTGCTGCTACTGGCTACTGGCTACATGCTGCCACTGGCTACTGCAACACCTACTCAAGAAAACAGTGTCACCTCAGCTGGTGTTATGTTATGTGTTGTCCAAGCCAATTAAGTCTTGCTGTGAGTCACAATCTTGCACTGATATAGCTGTTATGCTTTTTGACCCTACTTGCAATACATACATGTTATGCCATATGAAACAGTTGTGCTTGGTATGGATATTGGCTCAGTTCAGGATACGTTCAGGGTTCTCTGGTTCCAATCTGTAATATGAATAATATTCCTGTAAGTTCAACCTGTAAAATAATCATTTTTCCTCATTACTGTTTGTATCTTTTTCAATTTGTTTATATTTCTTGAACTTTAATGGTGAAGGTCTTGGACAAGGAATTTGCACAAGGATATTCATTCTTCCCTTTTATTTCCTAGAAATATTTAGTCTGATGTATCCAAGGACCATACTAACACTTTCTGAAGCTGCATTATGTTGATGGCTCCTTATGATCTTTGAGGTTGTTAATGGATTTCTCTCTTTCCAGCTAAAGAGCCCTAAACATATAACAAGCATTCACATTAACCCTGAAGCTGGGATTCATGGGGATCTAGTCTAAGCAGACATCCTGTTTACCTCTAAAGGCAATATAGTGAGAAAGGCACTTCTAAAGGACAATACAACTTATCTTAGATAACTATTTTAACATCAGATAAGTGTCCTTGTAAAGGCATCTCTCCATGATTATTTGAGGGAGCTCAGGTGAATAGTTCAAAGCAGACCTCTAAGTTTTAGACAGGTAATGATGGGTAGGGTAAAAAGGCCAAATTCTATGACCTTTTATTGCGTATTATTAAATCTTATTCCATTCCTATTACTCTAGTCCTCAAGGTCTCTTAACTCTGCATAATATTCAAGTGCTGCTTTTCATTTACAGTTCCTCTCACTTTTATGTCATCACCAAATTTCATTATGATATTTTTGTTGGTTTTTTTTTGTACCAGGGTCATAATGAATACACTAAATTACATCAATTCTGAACCCAGCTTTGAGGAACTCCACTAGTAACCTACTTATGGTCCAATAGTTTCCCTTTCAGCATAACATATTTTTCTGTTCTCCTTAGCTAATGTCTTACATAGTGTAAAATACTTGTGTTACTCTGCATCTTTCTAGGCTAGAAATATCAGAAATTTACAGACACTCAGAATTAATGTTGTAACACCTCATTTCTGCAAATTAGTAAAAAGATATTTAAATGATCTGGCCAAGGACATCAGGAGTGCAATTCAGTTTTGTACATACAGACTTCTAGTGCCTATGAACTTCAGCTGCCACTTTCCTGCAGGTTCTGTGTCATATTTACTGTCTCCATACAGACATACAGTGTACTTTAGGGCAAGTCAGATGACACCAGGTGCCTATGCTCAGTCAACTGATTTGTGCCCTTTGTATTGGGTGTAGGTGGCAAGGTTTTTGTAGCAGGTATGCTGCAGGGGTGGCTTCTCTGAGAAGAGGACAGGTGATGCCTTGTGCTGGACACAGCTAGTTCCAGACAGCTCCATGACAGATCCACCAAAGGCCAAAGTTGAGCCCATGGTGAGACCACCAAGCTGGTGAAGACTCTGTGAAAACATTTAAATAAGGGCAAAAAATGCCAGACAGAGAGAGGAAGAGGGAACAAAGAGTAAGAAACAACAGAGGAAACAGCAAGGTCAAAGGAGAAGGAGGTGTTCCATGATAGAGCAGATGCTCTCCCGCAAAGGGGCTGCAACTCATGAAGGGCCAATGACAGAGCAGGTCCTTTTGGAGGGACTACAACCCATGAAAGACCAACATCTGAACAAATACTTCCCAGGAAGGACCATGGCCTGAAGATAAGGCAGTGACAGAGCTGGTACACCCCTGAAGGGACTGCAACCCATGGAGAACCCACTCTGGAGCACAGGAAAAATGCAAAGGAAAGAGCTGAAGAGAGAAACGGCTACATTCTGACTACAACTACCCTTGCACTGGTCATTGCCTCTCTGAAGTGACTGAATGCAACCTGCAGCAATAGCAAGGCAGGGAGAAGAGGTGTTTGGAATGGCATTGAGCGTGGGAAAGAGGGATGGAAGATATGGAAACTGTTAGGGAAAACCTTTAGGTTTTTGGTTTGGTTTTGTTTTTTGTTTGTTTGTTTGCTTGTTTTTCCATGACTGAATCAGTAATAATTTATTTATTTTAATTGTTAATAAATTAATTTCCCCAAGTCAAGTCTGTTCTGCCCATGACAGTAATTGATATGTGTTCTCCCTGTCTTTATCTCAACGCATGAGCTTGCTCACTCCTGTTCTTCCTGTTTTCTTCCACTGTCCTGCTACGGGTGGGAAGTGAGCTGGGTAGGAGTTTGACTGCTAGCTAGGGCCAATCCACCATGGTTTCAAATGAGAATAATGATTATATGTCATTTATTATCATATTACATATTTTGTAATTGTAATTTTGAGTTGCAAAATTCAGAATCCCAGGGACACTGGTATATTAAATGTACAAGAAAGGGGAAAGGAGTCAGTCTATATTATTACAACCTAGTTGCAATGATTTTACATAATATTTAACATGTATAGGGTAGACATATACCTACATTCTTTGTATAGGTTCTCTACAGCTACTCCAAAGCCCTGGGAGAAGAGTCTATAGGTTCTGTAGATGGTTTTCTATAACCATCGACTATGCAGGGAGCATAACTAGTTGCTTAAACTTGATGCCAATTTCTCTGACAGCTAAAGTTAACAAGTTATGGTGGACAAAGACCATCAAAATCCCACCTGCTATACAAGGCAAATGTGATACAGCTCAGACACAGAGAGTACAGCAAAGTGAAGAGACAACTGTATTCGGTATTACTTCACTATCTAAGGAGAGATACATTATACTTACTAGGATTGCCCCTACCATTTTGGTAAAAATGAGTTATGATTTGCATCATTAACTAGTACTACTGCTTCAAAATAGACTTAAAATGATCAAATTCCCTCTCCTCTTTTGGAATTCAAAGCTTTCATATGTTCCAAAAGATGTTATTTTAAATTTTCCTAGCATACTGATAGTTTACAGAATTGAATGGAGTATTTCAGGTTGTTGACCTATATTCACGCCAGCTGTTGTAGGAATACAAATTAGGTAAAATGTTTCAAAGCACCTGTGCAATAAAAACAAACTATGCAAAGACAGGTGCTTTTCAGGAGGGATATACAAGACAACCTAAATGAAGGTCTCTTCAGTAACCACACAAAAGAGGTGTTAGTGCCTTTGTGGGATGATTCATCACTTTCTTATGCCTAGTGAGAGGCTATCTGGAGCAAATCAGAAACATAAGTTTTAAATGTTTGGATTGGGCACTTGCCTCAACACACAGTTGATCTTATTATATGGGATTAAAAATTTTTAGCCCCTTTTTTAAGATATCAAGTAAAGGAGGACAAACAACCTCAATTTGACACCACTGCTCACTGATTAAAGCACACACCAAGAAACAGGATGCTTAGTTTCTCCTGAGTGCAACTCCCCTTTCCCAGAAGCTGTTTTCAGAATTAAGCTGCTCCCGAGCAGTGTTCATCACAGGCGTTGCTAGCGTGCTGAAGATGAGCCATAGTTCAGGAAAGAATGGGAAAGATCTACACTAAACCTAAATAACAATGGGCAACATATCAATATCACAGTAATATCACAGTTTTACATGTAACTGATGCTAACATTCTTCAGTACTAATTCTATTCTGATATCACTATATCTGCAGTGGCCATACCCACATGGCCTGAGCTTCCTGAGACTCTGCCTCCATCCTTCCCACTTCTCCATCCCAGGTCTATGGCATACTAGAGCTGTGCTTCCAGAGTGTTAAAGAGGAGGTGTGAAAAGACTCTCTTTCCCCTTCTCCACTACCTCAGTCAGCAGCTCTCCTTAATTTCCACAGCAAAATACAGGAGCTAAAAAGAGCTAATCTGCATGCAGCTTCACTGCCGGGACTGTGGTCTCCAAAAGAGGAGTGGTTAAGGGAGACAATTTGGTTCGTATATGGTGCATGGGTGAAAGTTTCAGGATGGGTGATAAACAGGCAGTCCCAGAGTTTCCAGCAGTACATTCTACTGAAATCTTCCCTACGGAGTGAAATCAACAGAAAAATTCCCTTAGGCACTCAATGAGGTAAGACCAACTGTAGAGTGGGGAAGATTAGTCACTGAAGAAAGATAGCTTACCTGCTCTCTGTAGTCTCCCAGAACTCCTTCACCCTTTTTCCAAAAAGTTTAATATCATGTAACACACTGATAATGTGATTTTGATTTTTTTTTCTTTTTCGCTTCATGTAACATCTAAACCTTATTATTCATCTCTAATCCTTCATTTTTTGCAGTCTTTTCTGAATGATAATGGATTCTTTGGGGTTCTGAAAATTTCTTGGGTTCTTCTAACAGCTACCAAAAGCCCAAGAAATAGTCTTTTAAGTGTAGATATTGACAAATTTTTTAGGAAAAAAAAAAAAATAGAATACAATAAAGCAGAACAAAGTGTTTCCATTTTCCACAGTTACTTTTCCAGTGAAGGCAAAATGGAAATTCTTATATTCATTCTCATTCAAAATGAAGCCTTTCTTGAAATATCATAATTTCTTCCAGAAGAGAAAATCTGAGTGTCAGTCAGCTCAGCTTGAAAGTACCTTTCTGAATTCATTCAATCTCAGAAACAAGTCTGTGATTATTTCCAAAGGTTCTGAAAAGCTGTATTGTATTTTCACTTTAAAATGCACATTAAAGCATTACATATGCTCCAATGTGCATTCTCAGCAACAAAAATGCTTTTAACCCTCAACATTTAAAAGCAGCTGCAGGGATTTTTTTCCCCAGAGAAGACAGTCTTAAAAAGGCCAACTGAATTTCTAGGTTCCTGTGGGACCATGCTAGGCTTGTTTGGTTTGTCTCTGGGGTCTTTCATACCATTCAGCTGAGGGAAGTGCAATTTGTTCAGTTATGTTTGCTGAGCATTCTTTTTTAACCAATTCAGCAAGTACAAATAAAGAAAAAAGTCGAATAAGTAGCAAATCAAAATAGAAAATATCTAAAGTGCACATGCTTCCATTCTACAATTTTATTCATTAGAATTTTCCCTGCACATATAAGGAAATAAGGATTATATAATTTTTCTTTCCCTCAGCACTTAAACATTCATGGTCACTCACCAGACTGAGTTACATTTCTGTATTCATCTCTTATATGAGATGGGAAGAAGGAACTGTGTGTTATCTGAAACTATTGGTCTGCCATGTCATCTAAGTACCTCAATCATAGAATCACAGAATCTTTTCAGTTAGAAAAGACCTTCAAGATCATCAAGTCCAACCATCCACCTAACACCACAAGTCCACCACTAAACCATTTCCTTAAGCATCACACCCACGTCTCTTAAATACCTCCACAGATGAGGACTCCACCACTTCCCTGGGCAGCCTGTTCCAATGCCTAACCACCCCTTCCATGAAGAAATTGTTCCTGACATCCAATCTCAACCTCACCTGGTGCAACTTGAGGCTGTTGCCTTGCATCACCTGAGAAAAGAGACTGACACCCTCCTCACTGCAATCTCCTTTCAGGTAGTTGTACAGAGCGATGAGGTCTCCCTTCACCTTCCTCTTCTCAAGACTAAACAGCCCCCGTTCCTTCAGCTGCTCCTCATATCTTTTGTTTTCTAGTCCTTTCATCAGCTTTGTTGCTCTTCAGAAGGGGGACAGTTTCACAGTTTCAAAGAGAATAAAGCCACGAAGCACAGATACTGGCATGATTTTAATGGATGTGACCCTTCTTTGGCACTGGCTGTTCTGGTTGGTTTGTTCATACTGATCCTATGAACTCCACAGGGAAAATTTAGTAGTAGGGTGAAGGACTTGCACAAGTGCCTCTTATTTAGCATGTTCAAGCTACTCAGTATCCTTTTTGTACTAAGGAGCCCAAAACTGAATACAATATTTGAGGTGTGGTCTCACCAGTGCTGCGTACAAGGGGACAATCACTTTCCTAGTCCTGCTGGCCACACTATTTCTGTTGCAGGCCAGGATGCCATTGGCCTTCTTGGCCACCTGGGCACACGGCTGGCTCATGTTCAGCTGGCTGCCAACCAGCACCCCCGGGTCCTTTCCCGACAGCCAACTTTCCAGCCACTCTTCCCCAAGCCTATACCACTGCATGGGGTTGTTATGACACAAGTGCAGCACCTGGCACTTAGCCTTGCTGAATGGCATGGGATTGGATGCAGCCCATAGATCTAGCCTATCCAGATCTCTCTGCAGAGCCTTCTTGCCCTCAAGAAGATCAACACTCTCAACCATCAATAACAAACTGTAGGTTACGCTCTGTGTAACTATTGAAAGAGAATTTAAAAAAAAAAAAAAAAGTCTATAAGAAAGTACTTAAAATTCCTATATTTTCTTCCAGTATTTGGAATGATACATAAATTGCTTTAGCACCTAATCAGAGTTGGTATGAACACTGCTTTAATTTTCATCTGTGAAATACACCACAAGGGCTTTACAGGAGATTCTCAGTTGTGATTATTATTTGTTTTGGAGTAAGGGATAGAAGTCTCAACTAAAACTAGGATAGTCTTTCAAAGGTATTGAACAAACACATTATAAAACCATCCCTGATCCAATTATTTTTCACTTTAAGTAAATAAAATAGATAATAGCTGCTAATTAAAAGGGATATATGACTTACTAAGCACAGTCAGCAGGTCAGAGGCAGGAGCAGAACTTAGATTGTCAGGTCTTGAACCCATGCCCAGATGCAGTTTGTGGATTAATGCTTAGTTTTTTCTTCAGCATTTTCTTCACTGCTGTAAAAATACAATTATAAGGCTCTCATCAGAGAGGATTTTCACTCTGAACTCTAACAGCTATAGCCTGGTCAGAGGGCAATAATAACTTTAAAGTTCAGCTTCACTTCTAAATAAAGCTGGACAGAAAGCCAGGAGAGACTCTCTAGTTTACCCTTTTTTGCCTTTAATATGGTCTACTCCCTAGCATGTCATAGCTTTTACCTTCAGTTCCTGGCACATTTGCAGTAGCTTCATCTGAAAATGTTAGTATAAATTTCTGATGAACTCCCATCAGAAATGATGGAATACTCTTTTACTGGCAAAAGTATTATTAAAAATAAAGTATTGTATGTTTTTAAATATTTTTTTTTCCTATTACCAAAGATAAAGATTTCATATACATCTATCTTCATGGAAAAAGTAGTTAGCATTCTGAGTAGCCCAGTAGCAATGCATTGGTATGGTAATAATTGTAACTATGGTACAGAGCCAATTCTCATTATCACTTGAAAAATATAGTCTGTCCTACTAATAAAAATTAGAACTGAAGCATCTAAATCAATAACACAGTGATATGCTTTACTTCAGCTTTGCAAATGTTACTGTACTCATCCAGGAATGCACTAATTCATAGCAAGTCAATAAAAGATGCATCACAACTTTATTTATCCTTCCCTCTCCCCCAGTTATGTGTACAATCTCCCTAACATATCTGTGAATGTAACAATCTACTCAAACTACATTATTTATTTTTATGGCACAGTCAGTATGTCAGACTAATACTAAATATATTTTTTTACGTTCATGCCTACTACTTCAAAATTGAGAAGGAATGCCTAATGATGACTATCAAAAATGAACAAATATAACTATGAAAGGTGACTAAATCATTAGGAAAATCATGAAATGGCAAACAGTACAGTGTTAGTGAATAGAGGTCCTTAGGACCAGACCAAGCATTTTGTCATATGTTTACAATTGCATAACAAGATATTACAGATCCACAAAACTAAGTACTAACAAAATGCAGTAATAAGTAATTAGTAAATTATACTGTTGTCTTTATATGAAGATAAGCACTGCTAGTTCTTACAGTCAAGTTCGAAGCCACATTTTCTTTATCAGTTGTGCTAAGGAAAAAGATGAAGATAATGAAGTGACAGTAAAAAGATGCTCTGATGTTAGCAAGGCTAGAAAATAAGCTTAGGAAACATTTTATACATTATCATGCAGAAATCATCAAGATTTAGGCAACATACTAGAAAACAGTGACTTACTCTGCAAGGCAAAAACATAATGTGGAAACTATAATTAGAAGACCAAGACACTCCAATCTGATTATTGTGAAAATACCCACCTTGCTGTATACAGCCAGAAGAGCTATAAACTTGTACTGTGAAAATGTACACAACATAGAAATATTGGTAGAAACCAAGACTGAAATTTGAGGACTGTGAAAGTGTCATCAGACACCACAAAACATATATGTGTTCTGAATACTGCTACAGATAGAAAAGTGTAGTAATGAGAAAAGCTAATTCAGAGATTGTTACGACTTGTTTATCCATGGCTGTGGACAAAGAGCAATGGAGCCAGCAACTAAGAAGCATGCCCAGCATTTTGCATGACAGAGTTTATCTGACATAGCGTCATAGTAAGCAACTAAACCCTTGAGCAAAGTACCAAGATATTACACTGCCTACTTGGCATGAGGACAGAAAATGTGATAAGGAGGGATGATGGGTTTTCTTGCTAGTGCCACTCCATTTGAGAACAAATAACAAACAAGGAGCTTTATGAAGCAAGGGCTATCTTTCAATGTGTATGTTTTTACAGCACCATAGGTTCTTGAATCTGTCATTGCAGTATACATAATACATTTCTTTCAGTTACTTTGGCAGCTCAGAGGACAGTAGGAAGAAGCCTTAAACTTTGGAAGAAAAATTGAGGACACTTTAACTAGGATTATATCAGCTAATGAGAGAGATGGTCTTTTAAAGTTTCATTAATAAACCCGCAGCCATCTCAAATGTTATTAACTTATAATCTCTAAATTTAAAATACTTCTCGCCTGCAAGAAAGACTTCCCACAATTCATGTAATATGCAGATCACACCAAACACTGAAATAACTTTTTAAAATACTATCTATGTTTCACTTGTCCGAGCAGTGTAAAGAGGCACCAGCCAGAATATGAGAAAGAAAAAAAGATGGAGAACTATATTAAATGATCAAAGAGGATATGATGAATCACTGTGGAATCAGTTGAAGAAAGTAGAAATAGAATATCTAAAGAAATTTTTGGTAGTGAGCTCTACTAAGCAATAAATATGTAGTAAATAACAGAAACTATAAATATTGGCACTTGTAGCATTTAGAACTCATCAGGAAAAATATTAGCACAGAAAATACCTCATAGGGGAAGCATGATTTATTGAATATGGAGACAACTTGGCAATCTGGAAGGCTGGATTCTAACCAAAATTTAAGCTGCTGTCATGTCGCATGAGTGTATACAAGATGCTTTACCTATTCTTACTCTCCTGACTTCTGACTGTCTCGTTGGTTTAGGTTGTAAACTTTCTCAGTATTAGACTGCAAGCTGTCTTTTAACATGTTTATACCATGCCCAACATGACAGAGCTTCTATCTCATCTCAGTCAGTACCTCTTTATGGCATGGAAAAAAAAAATAGTAAATACTGCTTTCAGTTATTCTACAGAGAAGAGATTTGACCTAGTGACACTCCTTCCTAGCAGCCCTGTTGCAGAAGTGTTGCACAGGGCTGCTGAACAAGGAGCATGGGGTGATATGATAGGGAGGGATCAAAAAATTAACAAAATGGGGCTTAAGTGGGATCACCTGCAGCACTTGCAGGTTAGCAAGAAAATGCCTACAAGGCACCATTATGGAGAAATCTCCCAAACACTTTCTAGGAACACAACATGCTGAGGTGTCCCTCTTAAGTGCCTGTACAATAATACATGCATTATGGGCAAAAAATGTTAGAGACATGCAAACACTTGCAGAGCTATGATCTTATTGGGATCATGGAGATGTGGTGGGATGGCTCCCATGACTATGGTGTTGTAATGGAAGGATACCGGCTCTTTAGGAAGGACAAGCGCAGGAGACAAGGAGGGGGTGTCACTCTCTATGTCAATGACCAGCTGGAGAGCATGGAGCTTTGCCTGGGGATGAATGAGGAGCTAACTAAGAGTTTATGAGTCAGGATTAAAGGAAAGGCAAGGACAGGCAACATTATAGTGGGGGTCTGCTACAGGCCACCTCTCCAGGAAGACCTAGTGGATGAGGCCCTCTATAGACAGACAGGAGCAACCCCATGTTCACAAGCCCTGGTCCTCACAGGGGACTTCAGCCACCCCAATACCTGTTGGAGGGACAAGCAATCCAAGACATTCCTGGAATGCGCTGATGATCAATTCTTTCTCCAAGTGATAGAGGAGCCAACGAGGAGAGGTGTTATGCTGGACCTCGTTCCTTCCAACAAGGAGGGGCTTGTTGGGAATGTGAAGGTCAAAGGCAGCCTTGGCTTCAGTGACCATGAAATGGTGGAGTTCAAGATCCTTAGGGCAACAAGGAGGGTACACAGCAAGCTCATAATTCAGGAGAGCAGACTTTGGCCTCTTCAAGGATCTGCTTAGTACAGTATCATGAGATACAGCCCTGGAGGGAAGAGGGGCCCAAGAAAGCTCGTAAATATTCAGGGATCACCTCCTCCAAGCTCAAGAGCTATGCATCCCAATGAAGAGGAAGTCAAACGAAAATGGCAGGAGGCCTGCATGCTCCTGTCCAAACTCAAATACAAAAAGGAAGCCTACAGAGGGTGGAAGCAAGGACAGGTAACCTGGGAGGAATACAGAAGACATTGTCCAAGCAGCCAGAGATCAAGTTAGGAAAGCTAAAGCTCAGATAGAATATAATCTGGCCAAGGACATCAAGGACAACAAGAAAGACTTCTACAGGTATCTCAGTGATAAAAGGAAGACTAGGGAAAATGTGGGCCTTCTCCTGAAGGAAACAGGAGACCTGTTTACCTGGGACTGTGAAAAGGACAAGTTACTGAATGCCTTCTTTGCTTGACTCTTTACCAGCAAGACTGGCCTTCAGGAATCCCAGGCTCTTTGAGGTGGTGCCCAGTACCAAGACAAGAGGCAATGGGCACAAACTGGAACACAAGAAGTTTCATCTAAACATCAGGAAGCACTTCTTTACTGTGCGAGTGATGGAACACTGGCACTGGTTGCCCAGAGGGGTTGTGGAGTCTCCCTCTTGGAGATCTTCAAAAGCCACCTGGGCATGGTACCGGGTGACCAGCTCTAGCTATCTAGAGTTGGGCCAGATGACCTCCAGAGGTCCCTTCCAACCTTAGCTATTATGTGATTNCCATGCCCAACATGACAGAGCTTCTATCTCATCTCAGTCAGTACCTCTTTATGGCATGGAAAAAAAAAATAGTAAATACTGCTTTCAGTTATTCTACAGAGAAGAAATTTGACCTAGTGACACTCCTTCCTAGCAGCCCTGTTGCAGAAGTGTTGCACAGGGCTGCTGAACAAGGAGCATGGGGTGATATGATAGGGAGGGATCAAAAAATTAACAAAATGGGGCTTAAGTGGGATCACCTGCAGCACTTGCAGGTTAGCAAGAAAATGCCTACAAGGCACCATTATGGAGAAATCTCCCAAACACTTTCTAGGAACACAACATGCTGAGGTGTCCCTCTTAAGTGCCTGTACAATAATACATGCATTATGGGCAAAAAATGTTAGAGACATGCAAACACTTGCAGAGCTATGATCTTATTGGGATCATGGAGATGTGGTGGGATGGCTCCCATGACTATGGTGTTGTAATGGAAGGATACCGGCTCTTTAGGAAGGACAAGCGCAGGAGACAAGGAGGGGGTGTCACTCTCTATGTCAATGACCAGCTGGAGAGCATGGAGCTTTGCCTGGGGATGAATGAGGAGCTAACTAAGAGTTTATGAGTCAGGATTAAAGGAAAGGCAAGGACAGGCAACATTATAGTGGGGGTCTGCTACAGGCCACCTCTCCAGGAAGACCTAGTGGATGAGGCCCTCTATAGACAGACAGGAGCAACCCCATGTTCACAAGCCCTGGTCCTCACAGGGGACTTCAGCCACCCCAATACCTGTTGGAGGGACAAGCAATCCAAGACATTCCTGGAATGCGCTGATGATCAATTCTTTCTCCAAGTGATAGAGGAGCCAACGAGGAGAGGTGTTATGCTGGACCTCGTTCCTTCCAACAAGGAGGGGCTTGTTGGGAATGTGAAGGTCAAAGGCAGCCTTGGCTTCAGTGACCATGAAATGGTGGAGTTCAAGATCCTTAGGGCAACAAGGAGGGTACACAGCAAGCTCATAATTCAGGAGAGCAGACTTTGGCCTCTTCAAGGATCTGCTTAGTACAGTATCATGAGATACAGCCCTGGAGGGAAGAGGGGCCCAAGAAAGCTCGTAAATATTCAGGGATCACCTCCTCCAAGCTCAAGAGCTATGCATCCCAATGAAGAGGAAGTCAAACGAAAATGGCAGGAGGCCTGCATGCTCCTGTCCAAACTCAAATACAAAAAGGAAGCCTACAGAGGGTGGAAGCAAGGACAGGTAACCTGGGAGGAATACAGAAGACATTGTCCAAGCAGCCAGAGATCAAGTTAGGAAAGCTAAAGCTCAGATAGAATATAATCTGGCCAAGGACATCAAGGACAACAAGAAAGACTTCTACAGGTATCTCAGTGATAAAAGGAAGACTAGGGAAAATGTGGGCCTTCTCCTGAAGGAAACAGGAGACCTGTTTACCTGGGACTGTGAAAAGGACAAGTTACTGAATGCCTTCTTTGCTTGACTCTTTACCAGCAAGACTGGCCTTCAGGAATCCCAGGCTCTTTGAGGTGGTGCCCAGTACCAAGACAAGAGGCAATGGGCACAAACTGGAACACAAGAAGTTTCATCTAAACATCAGGAAGCACTTCTTTACTGTGCGAGTGATGGAACACTGGCACTGGTTGCCCAGAGGGGTTGTGGAGTCTCCCTCTTGGAGATCTTCAAAAGCCACCTGGGCATGGTACCGGGTGACCAGCTCTAGCTATCTAGAGTTGGGCCAGATGACCTCCAGAGGTCCCTTCCAACCTTAGCTATTATGTGATTCTGTGTTTTTGTGATTCTGTGATTTTGAGAAGTTTTAGGCTTTATGTTCTTTAATGTGAAGACTCAAAATATTATCAGCAGCAGTGGTATAAAAGTAGAACACTATTTAAAAGTTTAAATATAGATTTGATAAAACAGAATAGATGAGACCAGCTCATGTGTATGTCAGGAGCAGCTGCAGAATACTTGCCTCTCCAGACAGGGGAGATGATGTTTGACAGTTTAGGGATCTGCTTGGAGGAATCCCATGCATGACAGTCCTGGTGAGAAGAGCAGTCCAGGAGGGCTGGTTGATTTTCACATATCACCTGAGGACTGGAAGAAAGAAAATGTAACTCCTATTTTGAAGAAGGGCAAGGAGGAAAATTTGGAGAACTACAGGGTGATCAGCCTCACTTTGAACCCTGGGAAGCTGATGGAACATCTAGACTTAGAAGACATTTCCAGACATATGAAGGACAGAAATGTGACCGGGGCTAGTCAGCATGGATTTATGAGGGGAAACCACTGGCTACAGTGAAATGACTATCTCAGTGGAAGAGAGGAGAGCAGTAGATATTGTTTATCTTGACTTTAGTCTCCCATGACATCCTCATAGACTAACTAATGAAATACCTTCTTGATGAATAAGCAGTGAGATAGACTGAAAACTGGATGAATGGCTAGATTCAGAAGGTTGTCATCAGCACAGGAAGTCCAGCTGGAGGCCAGCCACTCATGGCATACCCCACAGGTCAATACTGGAGCCAATACTGTTTAATATCTTCAGTTATGACCTAGATGTTGGGACAGCATACACTCTCAGAATGTTTGCAGATTATAAAAGACTGGAAGGATTGGCTGATACACCCAAAGATTGTGTTGTCATTCAGAGGGACCTCAACAGTCTGGAGAAATGGATCTTGACAGGCATGAATTCAGCAAGGGGAAAGGACATGTTGTGCACCTGGGCTGGAAGAACCACACACACCAGTCTAGAGGCCAACTGGCTGGAAGGCAGCTTTGCAGAGAAGGGCCTGAGGGTCTTGATGGACAGCAAGTTGAACATGAGCCAGCAATGTGCCCTCACAAGAAAAGAAAGCCAACAACCTCCTGTTTAGGAGTGTTGCCAACAGTTCGATGCAGATGATCCTCCCTGTCCAGTCAGCAATGGTGAGAGACGTCTAAAGTATTTTGTCCAGTTCTAGGCTCCCCAGTACAAGACAAACATGGAGCTACTGAGCAGAGCCCAGCGAGAGGCCACAAAGATGATTAACAGACCGGAGCATCTTTCACATAAGGAAAGCATGAGAGAGCTGGGACGTTCAGCCTGGAGGAGAAATGCACAAGGGGATCTTATGAACGTGTATCAATGCATGACAGGAAGAAGTGAAGAAGACAGAGCCAACCTCTTCTCAGTACTACCCAGGGAAAGGACAAGAGGCAACAGGCATAAATGAAAACACAGGAAATTGCATTTAAGAATGAATGAATAAATAAATAAATAAATAAATCTTTTTACTCTGAAGATGGTTGAACATTGGAACAGGTTGCCTAGAGAGATTGTACACTCTGTCCCTGGAGATATTCAACAGTTGTCTGAACATGACGTTGATCAACCTGCTGTACTTGACCCAGCTTGGAGCAGGTGGCTTGGACCAGATGATTTCCAGAACCTCAGAAGCTCTCTTATTCTACATTTAATGCAGCTATTACAATCTGAAAGAACACAGGAAGACAGCTTTTCAGCTCCAATGCTTCCAGTGATGTTAAGTAAATTTACATTTGATGAGGATCTGCCTAAGAAAGGTTTAGAGCATTAGATGCAACAATTCCCATATAAGCAGAGCTGGCAAACAGCATAAGAAAATGAGGCTGAGTCAAGGAAATGTGCTGACATTTAAAGCAGGCTTCTCACAGCAAGCATTCAGGTTTAAGGAAGAGGAAGGGAAAGTGAACTATTAATTACCATTAATGGAAATGGAAGGAAAATGTAAAGGAGTGTTGGGGACACTGTGTGCACGTGGAAAGACATGAGG
Source organism: Chauna torquata (assembly GCA_013399475.1). NCBI lineage: Eukaryota > Metazoa > Chordata > Aves > Anseriformes > Anhimidae > Chauna > Chauna torquata. Next base: position 32,429 of record VXAL01005663.1, on the reverse strand, counting down.
CAGAGATATCCTACACTCACTAATTTAGCAAAAAATGATAAAGATTTTAGATAACAAGGTACAAGCACGGAAGCAACCAGAATGCTGAAACCAAGGAGCCAAAAGAAAAAATAAGACTTTAATGATAGGAAGGATGATTAGGAGGGGGTCAGAGACAGTTAATATAACAAGCTGTTTTTGTTTTTAATCTTTATCTGTAATTTGACTTTCCTTTAGCACCCACAAAAATAGCCAAATTCCTTACTTCTCCCATTAGGAACCCTGACATATCACAGAACTGCAGGAGAAATTGAGGGAATAATTCTACCGCAGCATGAATTTTGCTGCTGTGTACATTCAAAGGACACAATTTATTCCTTCCTGTATTCTTGCCAGCCTAGGGAAGGGTATTGTAAGTCCCTCCTGTCATTCATTTCTAAAATTACTATTGATATGAGGCACTATGCAGTACAGCCAATGAGGAAATAAGAATCAATTAAATGTTAAAGCCGACAATTCTCAACTGTCTGTGTACCTCAAACCATCAGAATTACTTCATGAATTATTCTAAAATCCTTCTCTTGAGATTCATTCCTATTTCATTGTCAGATACATTAAATTTTATTTCTAACTCTAAAACTTTGTATAATAAAGCAGTTTAGAAAGCATCTGAACATACATTTTTTTTTTTTATCCTTTACCTTTTGTTTCCCTTGATGAACTGAGAATTTCAAGAGAAAACAAAACCTTGATAAGGCAAGAGGTGATGTCACTGGAGACAGAAGTTTCCTTCCTTCAGTTCATTGAACTGTAAATAAAATGCTATCCTAATAATTTTGGGTTTTCTATTCTACAGATAGGAACAATTGTTTAGACATGGTGAGACTGTTGGAATTGATTCTAATTAAATTTTCTTCTTGCTTAAAATAATAAATAAATAAAATTGTATATACTAGAGCATTACCAACATAAAAATACATGATGTGCTTTAATTTGACTGACTTTCTGTGGACTGCAAAACAAAGTTGCTTGCGAAAGATGTTTGATAGATACTGGTTAATATTTCTCACTACATAAGTTTCTCAATGACTTTTTCATAAATCTTCCTGCTTTTAATTTATTACAATAAATTAAGAGTGATTGGAGGCTCTGTGGAAGGTTTTGATGCCATCTTCATAGTACAGCTAAAGGGGAAAAAAATGCAAGCTGCGTGGCCTTTTAATATTTTGGTGTGCTCAAACGTTAAAATCACAGTAAGAACTCCAATGTAGCTAAAAAGGAAAAGGAGAAGTTTATGAAACCATATTCTTTATCAACAGCTTTAGAAGCATCTCATTTTTCATTAGAATAATAGCTAAAATTTGACCTTTGAAGTTCTTTTCATCTTACAGGGAAAAGTTAGCTTCCTTTCATGGACTTATACTTTATAAAGAAAGCAGACAAAACATCTATTACTAATTATTATTTATTCATATCACAGTAACACTGAAAGGCCCTAACACAAATCAGAGGTTCCATTGTACTTTCTGCTAGAAAATACATTCAAGGAGACAGTCTCTGCTTCAAAGCCTTTACAGGCAGGGCAGACACGTTCTTTCTTCTGAATATTAGAGATGAGGTATTGTAGCACAGAACAATTGCATTTCTCCAAGTTGCTCAAAAAGTCTGTGATATAGACATGAATTAAACTTAGATACTGTAAGTATAATATTAATTCTTTTATCACTGGACCTCCCATCATTTTCAAGTACAAAACATTTCCTAGATAGTGGGCCTAACCATGGAGGTTACAAACAACCTTTTTGAATTTATAACTAAACCTTTCATACCAGTTTAAATCCATGATCAAAACAGGAAATTTCTTTCTAACTGGGGGGATACAAAATGTATTTTGGATTATTTTTCTTACATATAAAAAGCTTAAATTTTCTTAATAATTCACACAATGTATTTTTCATTTATGCTTCATTAGGATTTCATTTTTTAACTATGTCTTCTGTGATGAACTCTGTTTCATAAAATCTGTTTTATTTGATTTCCTAATAGGCTGGATGCAGGGATGACAAGTGAGGCACGGACTCCTGACGAAAGTTGCGCAAAAGACCTTGATTCTATGTTTCCCTTCATATTTATAGATTTGATTACCCAGTCCACGCGATCACGCATACAACAGGTCTTTGTGATTTGCTATCCTACTGTGTCCACGCACTTTACTAACTCTTCTGATAGGCTGCTATATTTATGCTAACTCCTTTGTTTCTGATTTCCCAAGCACTTCTTGGCATTTCACAAGTCCCTGTTTTTCTCTCGCACTTCCATGTTCTTCAGTTCAAGGACATGTCAAACAGGGTAGCGTATCCTTCCCCCACAGCTGGATATCATTACTATATATTGATCAATCCTGATATAGGCTCTTCTTTCCTGTATGCAATATGCCTTCAGTATGCATGAAATAATGAATAAATTACAAAAGTCTTTCCAATTTGTCTGTTGATCTTGAAACAGTACATGATAAGGACACAAAACCAATGAAATCATAAGTGAAAGTAAAAGAAAAAATATTCAGAGCCTGAAACTTCACAAAATTCACAAAGTAAAATGAGTGACATCACGTTTTCTCCATCACCTCCCCAAACTGGATGACTGCATATATTTGAGATATCATTAAAAATAGTATGAGACCATCTTTGCCACCCATCCTCCATTAGCAGGAACTGGAAAACAACTCATGGAGGTAGAAATAATCACAGATTACGTTAAACCAGGACATTTTGCATGAAGGAATGAGCAAGACACTTTTCAAAACATTGGGCGTCTTCATTTTGTGTCCAAACTCAAAGGAATATAATGTTCATAGGATTGATTCAAAGCCATTTCTGAAACTCAGATTAATTAGATGTATCTCTGCAGAAAACTCAAATGTATATTTACATGTCATATAATCACAGAACGGTTGAGGTTGAAAGGGACCTCTGGAGGCCATCCGGTCCAACCATTCCTCTCAAGCAGGGACACCCTGTCCTGGTTTCAGCTGGAACAGAGTTAATTTTCTTCTTAGTGGCTGGCATGTGCCATATTCTGGATTTAGGAGGAAAATAATGCTGATAACACATCGATGTTTCAGTTGTTGCAGAGCAGTGCTCACACAGAGCCAAGGACTTTTCAGCTTCTCATACCACCCTGCCAGTGAGGAGGCTGGAGGTGCACAAGGAGCTGGGAGCGGACACAGGCAGGACAACTGACCCAAACTGGCCAAAGGGATGTCCCATACCACATGACATCACATGGGACAATAAAACTGAGAGGGTTGACTTGGACAGGGTGCTGCTGCTCGGGGATGGTATGGGCATAGGTCAGTGGGTGGTGAGCAACTGCATTGTGCATCAATTGTTTTGTATATTCTTTTATTATTACTGCTATTGTCATTATCATTATTTGGCCTTTATTTTCTGTCCTATTAAACTGTCTTTATCTCAACCCACGAGCTTTTACTTTTTTTTACGATTCTCTCCCCCCTGTCCCACTGTGCTGGGGGGAGAGTGAGCAAATGGCTGTGTGGTGCTTAGCTGCCTGCCAGGTTAAACCACAAAACACCTAAAGCAGGTTGATCAGGACCATGTCTAGCCAACTTTTGAAGATCTCCAAGGAGGGAGAACTCCACAGTCTCTCTAGGCAGCCTACGCCAGCACTCAGTCACCCACACAGTAAAAAATATATATATATAAATAAAATAAAATAAAATATAATTAAAGAATATCATACTTAAAGAGAATATCCTGTGTTTCAGTTTGAGCCCATTGCCTCTTGTCCTGGCTCTTGGGCACCACTGAAAAGAGCCTTGCTCCGTCTTCTTTGCACCCTCCCTTCAGGCATTTACATACATTGATGAGATCCCACCTGCACCTTCTCTTCTTCAGGCTGAACAGTCTCAGCTCTCTCAGCCTTACCTCATAAGACAGATGCTCCAGTCCCTTCATCCTCTTTGTGCCGCTTCAGTGGACTCTCTCCAGTATGTCCATATCTTTTATACTGGCAAGCCCAGAACTGGACACAGTACTCCAGGCATAGCCTCACCAGTGCCAAGCAGAGGGGAAGGATCACCTCCCTCGACCTGCTGGCGATGCTTTGCCTCCTGCAGCCCAGGATACCACTAATCTTCTTTGCTGCAAGGTCACATTGCTGTCTCATATTCTACTTGGTGTTCACCAGGACCCTCAAGTCCTTCTCCGCAAGGGTACTTTTCAGCCCCCAGCACGTACTGCTCTATGGGGTTGTTCCCCCCCAGGACTTTGCATTTCCCTTGTTGAACTTCATGGGGTTTCCATCAGCTCACTCTTCCAGCCTGTAAAGATCCCTCCGGGTGGCAGCATGTCCCTCTGGCATATCAGCTACTCCTCCCGGTTTTGTGTCATCAGCAAACTCACTCAGGGTACACTCTGCCCCATCATCCATATCATTAAGGAAGAAGTTAAACAGGACTGGACCCAGTGTTGACCTCTGAGGTGCACTGCTAGTGACTGGCCTCCAACTAGACTTTGCACCACTGATCACCATCCTCTGGGCCTGGCCATTCAGCTAGTTTTCAATCCACCTCACTGTTTGCTCATCCAGCCCATACGTCAACAGCTTCTCTATGAGGATCTTACAGGAGAAAATGTCCAGGTAGACAATATCCACTGCTCTCCCCTCACCTACCAGGCCAGTCATTTCATCACAGTAGTTTATCAGGTTGGTCAAGCATGACTTCCCTTTGATGAGTCCATGCTGACTACTTTTGATGATTTTCTTCTCCTTCAAGTGCCTGGAAATGGTTCGAGGGGATTGTGGGTGAGGCTCTCCAGCCTGTACTTCCCCAGGTCCTCCTTTTTGCCCTTCTTGAAGATAGGAGTGACATTTGCTTTCCTCCAGATTTTGGGCACTTCTCACAGTCACCATGATCGATCAAAGATTATTGAGAGTGGCCTCGCAATGATATCAGCCAGCTCTTACAGTACTTGTGGGTGCATCCCATCAGGGTCCATGGACTTATGAAAGTCCAAGTATTTTCTGACCTGATCGTCTTCCACTAAGGGTACCTTTTCCTTGGCCTAGCCTTTCAGCCTTATCACAGAGTCCTTAGATTTCTGAAGGTGATTTTGCTAGTGAAGAGTGAGGCAAAAAAGGAATTCAGTGGCTCACCCTTTTCCATGTTATGTGTCACCAGATCTCCTGTCCCTATTCAGCAGCAGGCCCACATTTTGGATAGTCTTCCTTTTGCTGCTTAAGTACTTAAAGAAGTCCATGTGTTTGTTTGTGTGTGCATGTATGTTCTCATTAAAATGTTCTTCTCACTTCGTTATTTCTCACATGTGATGTTTAGTCTGAGAGTATTTCCTCTGCAGTTAAAACAAGCAATTTAACCTATGATTGTTTCCCGGCACAGCCATGGTATCTTAGAGGCAAAAAGGATATGCTACTGTTAAAGTACTCATTTACAGTATTTTTGTGTTTTTAAAAATATCTAATGCTATAAAAATATCAAAAAGACTTCTGAAAAATAATATCATTAAGGCTTCTAAGCCAAATCAGTAACTTTGCTGAAACAAAGATGCCATGTTAAATGACATTTCTTCAGCTTTTTTTGGCATGTCTGACTGCACTCAAAACTTTGCCTTCTTCATTAAGTATGACCAGATAAAGTTAACTCATTTTGAAAACAGACTGCAGCTAGATATCAAATAATCACAGGCACAGTATATTTTTTGACATAAAAATGGATGTTTTATACTGCTCTGTCAAAAAAATGCTATGATTCCTCCATTCTTCCTTTCCAGTTGTACTTTAGCACCTGAACTATGAATTTCAATTCATTTATTTTGAAATCTGTAGGAAGAAATTTACAAAGACAAATGTTTTATATATATATACTTTGAATTTAATGCTTTAAAATTTCAGAGTCATAAGAGAACAGATTTGACAAAAATAAAATAAAATAAAATAAAGCTTTAAATGAAGAAGAGACAAAGTAAGAATGAAATCAATGAGAGACCTGAGTTTCATATGGAGATAATTAGGAAGAAAAAGTGGAAACTTTACAGAGATGACTAAGTTACTGATATTAAAATAGATGTGACTTCAGAAGACAGCTGTAGTTATCCTTCTAAATCTGAGTCTTTCCCTAAGAATTAATTGAAATATATGTTCTATGCAAAAAAATAACTGGAAATGAAAGGAAGCTTCATTGAGACCAATTTTTCCCCTCTAATTAAATATATAACAACATACTATTATTAATTAAACCATTTATTTCAGGTGATTTTCTCTTAACGCATGAACTCTGGAATATGGATCAGCTGGAAAGCGTCTCTCTTTAGGACTTAAATTTAGCTTATGTGCTTACTGTTGTTATAAAAATCTCTCAAGTTTAATACGATTAAAGTTACCTCAAACTATTCTTCCACTTCCATTATTCTCAACTCATCATGAAGAATAAGGTGTTTCAAGCTCCTGTGATCCTACATTCCCTTGTCCCAGGGCCCTCCTCAATAAGCCACTTGCATAACCATGTAAATAGCCACTCTAGGGAAGCCTAAGAAACAGTAACATACGCCAGTATTTTCTCTCCAGAAGTAGGGCATAATCTTCTGTGGCAACATATGACAAAAATTCACTAATCACTTTGAAAGACAGTACTTTCTGATCCTGTTAGCTTCAGTGAGTGTCCTTTTATTCTAGTACTGTGGGATTTGATGACTAATAGCAGGATATTCACCTTATCTGCTATGTTCATTACATTGTCGATATTTATCATATCCCCCTCCATGTTTTTCTTCCCCAAACAAGGGGCTCAAGCATTTTAATCTTTTATTGTAAGACAGTGTTTCATCTCCATAAACTAGTTGCCTTCTCTGCACCATTTTTAGCTTCAATATACCTTTTTTTGGAGATGTAAGGAAAAGCATTGTACCTAGTAAATGACATACCAGTACATCAATATTTTATATAACAAAAATATTGGTTTCTGTTTAGTCTAGGTATTTTTTTCTGCTGATGCCCAGTATTTTGCTTTTTCTCAGCCAACGTTACGCACTGAGCTGGTGATTTCAGAAAACTGTCAGTGAAGATTCCAAGATCTACTTCCTGAATTGTAACTTCCACTTCCAAATTCACCATCCTGTAAGCACAATTTAGGTTGCATTACATCCCATTTACTGACATTATACATCATCTGGCATTTCTCAATACTTCTGTTCTGTGAGGTCCTCATGGGGTCTCTCACCATCAGTGGTCACTTTTAACTGCTCGAAAGACCTCAGTATCATCTGCAGACTTGAACACCTGATTACACAGTCCCTGTTCCAGGTCATCAGTAAAAATGCTGAATAAAAATGAACCCATTGCTCATACTCCCCTCCCATTCCCCCCCCTCCCCCCAAAATGTGATCTAAAAAGTAAGTTACTGAAAAGTAAATTGTACTCTCTTTTGTCTTCCTATCCTGTAAAGTCATTAAAGTACCTTTCCTCCAAACACAAAACAACTTCATTTCTTTAATGGTGTTTGTTATAGGAGTGGCTCAAAGTTTTTACTTTCCAAGTCTATATGTGTTATGTTCTCTGCCTTCCCTTTATCCACCTGCTCACTCACACTGTCACCGACCTCCATGTTGACTGTTTCCTAACACACCAAGATTACACCTGTGCTCCGTTATCTCATTCTTTATTGTAGATTGTGATTTTGCAAGGAATGGAAATTAGACTCATACATCAGATCCTGTAGTTCACAGGATTTCCCTTAAAGTTCCTTTTTTCAATGGGTTATACTAGCAATCTGCCAGTCCTCTGTCAGAGTGGCTGCTTATAGTGGAGAGTTTACAGAAGTTTGCCAGAAGTTCAGCAGTTTCACATCTGAGTTCCTTCAAAAGTCACGGCTGAATGTGGTATGGTCCTAGTGACTTATCCACCTTTGTCTGAAATCATGTCATCATTGAATAAAATGTACAAAAAATCCCTCCCTAGAGAGAGCTCTATGGATTATAAGTCAACTTACTTTTCATTCTTCCAGCTCAGGAATTCATCATAGAGACGTATAGCTTTAATGTTTGGGATGGAAAATATTTGCGCTCAAAAACACATGCACTGAAATTAGTAGAGTTAAAAGCAAGTCGGTGGGTCTAAAGAGATAAGAAGCATAAGATTTATTTACTTCACAGGAAAGGAGGAACTGAACCTGGGTTCACACTGTCATATTAAAATAACCAAATCTCTAAGTGAAAAGGGAGATTTATCCTCTAGTTATGCTTTAAAAGAAAGCAGCAGCTATTACTGCATGCTCTGTTATCAGTAAGTCTTAGGAAGCTTAGCAGATCATACTCCTCAAAGAAGGAAGGAAGTAGGTGCTTAGTTTCTGTATCCCTGAGTTAGAGCTGAATTGCTGAACTACCAGGATTGAGATACTTCTGACAACTGCAATAACAGTGATTTAAGCATCTGGGCAACTTTAAGGTCAAGAACTGAAGTGCTTACAGATTACAGACCTGTCAAATATAAGAAAGAGCTCTGCGGGATCTCTGGACCTCACAGGTTTAGACTAAGACTTCAAAATATGCTGCTCTTCCACTTCAAGTACTTAAATTCTTTCCAAGATCCTGCATTTGGTGACTTTGTCAAAATTTGCTTCGAGTTTGCCAGCAATCAGGTTTTCTTGAAATAGCTAAATAGTTTTGAAAAAAAATATAAATCACAGAATAATTTATACATTTTTATCATGTAAAAAAAGGCCTAAAACCCAATGAGACATATATTTGATGTTTTACATTGCTTAATTATGCTTAAAATACAATGCTTCACATGCATGTACACTATTGTCCTCTATTGGATGTAATATTTGGTGTTCTGATAAACTATGTATGCCTATATCATAAACGGACTGTGTCAGACTTTAATTCACAGTCTCAAATCTGACTTAATCTGCTGTTAGCCTCTGCCTAAAGCTGAAAGTCTCAAGCTAAAAGAATATCTCTAGCCAAAGAGCAAATACCTGTGCATTTGTTGCAGAATGTTTTGATATTGTTAGCAACCTTGAAAATAACAGCCATGATAATTCCAAAAAGTTATTCACAGTTTACATAATCTCAATATTTTTTGTCCATTTCCTGCAAATCTTAGGTGAAAGCTTCTGTCTAGATTCTTGTCTTCTCACTATCTTCTAATTACTTCACAGTACTTTGAAGTGTTCAAATCTGTTGACCATTCTTTAAACTGTCCTTTATGAAGAAATCTTGAGGTAACGTTTTTTGCTGTTTTCTGGTTGTCGTCTTTGTTGTTGTTTTTTTTTTAAGTTGCACTCAGAAATTTGTGTGAGGTCAGCTCTTCTCATTAATTTTGAATGGTTAAGAGACTTTTCAGTGAAAGGTTAAGAACTCTTATGCTTCTTTTATAAAAGGATAAATAGGAATTTTCTAAATTTTATATTTTACATGTACAACACACTGTTTCTATTAGAAAAATATTTTCTTCCCACACTCCTGTTCTGTTGTTCTTTCCTTGTATCTTGTCTGTTTTTAAAATCAGAAATAGAAATAGTAACATAAATAGGTCATAAATACTTTTGCCTTTATATCACAATAAGAACCTAATTTAATTAACCTGTTTTAACCTGATTAACTTCAGTATTACTGCAGAATGAATGCATAAATAATAACACTGTGATATAAACTCATAATAATAGTAATTATTTTACTACAAAAATTACTCATTAGCTCTCATTAGCTCCTGGCATTATAGCAAGATTTCTGACATTTGTTAAATACATTGCTTACCCATCTCAGAAGAATGCACCAAATAATCAGTGGTAGTCTGTTGATTAATTCAAAGTATTATCAAAATCTGATACTCTTACCCACATCAGGAAAAAAACACCAAATAGTCAGTGATACATTGTTCATGAATTCAAAGTATTGTAGTAACCTGCCACTGCTTACCTCAACTTTGTTAACTGTTAATTCAGAATATTTGCCTATAAAAACACCGTGGTTTGAAACTGAGAGCATCTTTCACTTTAAACATTGTCTACTAAGACATAAGGTGATAAATACTCTTCTTCACTCCTTTTTAGAACACAACTCTTGTTTAAGTTACAAACAGAACACCTTTGTGTCTTAGGAACAAAGACAATCACCCAGTCTGGCCATAGAAATTTCCCCAACAATTTCTGCATTAAGCCCATATAAGACCATCTCTTTGGTTTCAGCTACAATGCCTCTTTGTGTAAGACACTGGATCTATTTAAAGTTTTCAGGCAGCAAAAATCCACTACTTCCCAAGATAAGATTTTATAAAGATTAATTACTTTTACTTTTAGAAATATGTACTTTCTTTTTCAACCTTGAATTTATCTACCTTCACCTTATCACTGGAGCTCATTATACCTTTGCAGCTAAATTAAAGAGCTTGCTTTCTGTATATCTTCCACTTGAATATGCTTGTAGATAGTGTTCAGTAGGTTAACTGTATGCCGCATGTACCCAGCGATATAACTTCAAAACATGTACTTTAACCTACATTTAAATATCCAAGAATAATTTTATGATGGTCATTTAAAATGTTGCTAGATCAGCACGACCTTCATGTAACATTCAAACAGACTTCTATATTCTTATGGAAAAAAAAAAATCAATATTCACTCTGGGGCTTTGTTTGACACTGAATCCTGATGCACCTGACCCTAAAATATCGACACAGTTTTTACCTACCTTCTTGTTGTATATGTTTTCCATTCAATATATACTGATTGCCATATAAAAGACCTGCATGAGACCACTGTTGACAAGACATTGGCACTAATTGTTATCACATAGAGTTGAGAAATGGAGAATTGGATTGACTTTCTATCTCAGTGAGACAGGAACAAATTCATCAAAGATTACCCATCATCTCCATAACTGCCAAAAGAGCTATGGATTAGGTCAGGACAGGCCAAAGCCATAATGTTTTGCTCTGTGTCTTTATGTCCATGTTCATATATCAGGACAAAAACCTTTCTAAATAGCTTTTTTCACAGCTTCTGTGTATAAAAGTAATATTTTTATATTACTTTTAAAAAGCAGTATTCTAAAAGAAATATTTTTAAGACAAACACAATGTTTCTGCTTATTCTACTCTATATACTTAAAGGTATTTATTGACCTAGCTTATACTAACAAGTGATTTAGCACAACAGAGAAAGATCAAGAGGTCAAAACAGCTAGTAATGAGACCAAGCAACAACACCCTGCATGGTCTGTGATTTTACTTCACACTAGCTTTAATCATGTCCTGTGGACCAAATGTCATCATCACATATATGTTATGAAGAATTAATCACTAGTTTGAACTTTTATGATGAAGTACACAACTAGAGTGCAACTCCCAGTTTAGTTTTCTCTAAGAGACAGCTGGTTTGTGTGCACCAAAATGTCCCTTTGAACAAAAAAGATGTGCAATAAATGCAGTTGATTGAAGGATTAACTTCAGAACTGGGCTACTGTTTCAAGTGAAAAAGCTGAGGGTACACTCATGGAATACCAGTTGATTAGATAGCTGATCAAAAGACCAAGTGCCTCTAAAGCAGAGAGGTATGTGAATTAGAGAAAGAGTTATTTAATAATTAAAAAGTTATTTAAAAGTTATTAAAAGTTATTTAATAATTTGCTGTGCTTTACGGAGTGTCAGCCAGATGTCTCCATGTTTGGTGAGAGGTAGTCAGAAAGAGGGAGCTACTCCCACATTTATTATTCTACCCACTAAAATGTGACACAACTCTATGATTCAGGTTTATTTAAAAAAAAAAAAAAAGAAGAAGAAGAAAAAAGAAAAGTCTGGTCAAAAATACATATTATTCTAACCTCTAAAGCTGTCAGCTCAGGCACTGTCAGACCACAGAAAGCAAAAATTCCATAAATCCACAATGTATATTTGAATTTCTATTTCTTCTGGCTGCACTTCTCATGCCACCTAGGAAGAATCTACATGAATGCCTAAGCCTGATTTCAGTAGCTGTCACTTAAGGAGTCAGCTCCTAAATTCAGAAGCTTTAGACTGCACCCTTAAAGGATGAAACCTGTATGAGATGCTCTAGTATCAGTCCTCTTGATTAAATCAGCAGCCAGGTGTATTCTACACTCAGTGAAGCACCTAAATATTCTAACTACCCTGGATACATCAAATCATGAAGCCTTGAAAGAGGTGGTTTGGGAGTGTTTAAGTCATTTCTATTGCAATGGTAGTGGTATTACCTTTCCATTAGCTACTGACCATAAAGGTATAAAAGTATCATAAGCCAATTTTACTCCTTGAAAATCCAGGAGTTTATGACTATTTAAAAACAAACAAGATGGCCTAAAAGTTTGATTGACAGGATTGTGGTTATACTTACCAGAAGAACAAGAATTCACATCCAATTGCCTATAGTTGCTTCTTTTTATCAGTCACCATTGTCTCTGCCTCTTCCACAAAAGTGCTTTGGTGCCAAAAGACCTAGTCTTAAAAACATTTGGTATTTCTGCTTCTTTTCATTCCTTTTATGGTATGTCATCATGCTTTTATTGCCGGTCTTCAGAAAAATATTATCACCAGGTTTAAAGGTCTGAACAGTATTCATTTCTGTTTGTTCTTTCTCATATATCCTCTAACTTGATTTATACCAAAAGTTGTTTGAAAACTTTTCCAAAGGGGATGCCCCCCTCCCCCCCCCCACAAAAAAGCAACCTATACAACATTTCCATCCTATTAGCTGATAATTTTTTAATCCAAAATTGTTTTAATTATGTAGATAACAATGTTCCAAGTTTATCTATTTGTTGGTACTGAGGGGTTCCAGGTGTAATGCTGAGAAGACGCACAAAGTAAAATACATTTGCTTTTTCTCAAATAGCTCCTTCAGTTTCACCATAGATGTTTTTAAGCAAGTACAGTGACTGCAGAAATCTGTTATTTTAAGATACTTTATAACTAATTCCTCCCTTTGTGCTGCAAAATGACTTTCAGCTTCCTACAGAAATACAGTTTTTAATGTATAAACAAAAGAAGATGACTCCTTCTACTTTTCAAATTATCTTCAGAAATTAGCATGATGAAACTACTACGCAGGAGGGGATGCAAATGGCATTTTCCTGAGCAGGGAATGCACACAGCTTAGTGTTGTGTCACAGCAGATTATATCCCATGAACACTATCTGTGAATTACAGTGGTACCCATTAGCACTGCTGTGGTCACAGGTCTGTCAGCTGTACCAGGAGAGCTGTTATTTCCAAGGAGGGAGGTGGTGTTAAAGTTCAGCCACTGAAATGTGTTGCTGCTGGAAAATTTAGTATATAGATTCTACTCTGTTTTTTCCTTCTGTCTTTTTGCTGTTCTGCTATTTGAAATAAGCTGTTGTCGCATTCAAAACCAATGTATAGTGAAAAGGATGCAAGTTCACCTCAATATATCTGTTTGGTCATGCCACGTGGGTGGAGGTGACACTCATCAGATGAGTAAAGGGAGTAGTTCTGCAGATCTCCTTGCGGATTGATGGGGTATCTGCCCAGACTGCACAGGAGTTATTACGAGATGTTTAAGGGAGGAAGCAAAGGCAGGGAAAGGGAGTGATTGAAGTGTTTTGGAGACGAAGTGTGGGAAAAGAGCGATATTTACACATCCATATTCCAGCTGGTCAGTATCTATGGCTGGCCATGCCCTGTGGCCCATCACCACAGTCTGTCCTGTCTTTTCATTAAATCCCATTTCTACTTCTTTTCCCTAGTGAGGGACTCGTATACTTGCGTGGGAGGAGGTCTAAGTGCCAGCAGCTGGAGTCAGTCCACAGGTCAGAGAGACTGTGCAGCTGTGGAGTCAGGAACTGGAGAGATGGCACTGTGTGCACACTGTGAGTGTATGTGTGTCACAAAGTAATCACTAGTAAATATCAACCTGGACTAGCCAGGGAGTAGGACACACGGCTTGGGAGCCAGGTGCCAGGTATGGAAGTGGCCATAAGTCTGTGGTGGGTATGTGCGCACATCTCTGTAAGCGAGGCAAGGGAGGAGTCGGCTACTGGAGGAGCCCAGAGCTCCAGGCCAATTGCTGGAGAGTCCATGGAGTCTGGGGGCCCACTGAGACCTGCGTGTGTGTGTGTCTCTGTGTCTTACCATGCACAAGGAGACCTGGGGATCTCTACCAGCAGCTGGTTGTGGCCTCGGAGATGGCATGCCACGGTGCCAGGAACTGGGGAGACTGGGACCTAACAGCAGCTATGGGGCAGACTGAGTGTCTGAGCCCAGCTCCTGGAGGGATCCACCTTGTACCTGTGTACATACATATTCCCATTAATGCCTCTTCATTCTGATCAGCCAGAGAGGGTAAAAGGATGGGGCCATACATGCTGTTTGTGTTGCATGACTGCTGAATATTTCTTTTTGTATTGATTTTTGGGGCTAGACACATGTAAGTACACATACACATTTTGTGAGTACGTGTGTCTACTAGAAATACATGCTGAACCTCATTACTGGCTGAATGTGGGGAAAAGGAGCTGCAGCAGCCCCACCTCTATCAGGCTACTGGATTCAGCAGCCACTAACAAGGCCTAACTTCAATAGCTGTACAGGGAATATTCTCAGCAAAACTGCTTTCTGCATATGCACTGATTTTGTATATAATTTACAAACAAGTATAAAAATACATAAATATAAATGGTACAAAAATATACATTAAATATTATACCTGCTCCATATTCCATTTTGTGACATTTTCAATGTATCATACCAGAAGTCCATGTATGTCTAAGGCAAAAATGGCTGGCTTACAAATGAGAATTCTTTTCATACAGATACTCCCGTGCAATTTGTACAACCATTGCACCGTAGCTGTTATAGTCGACCAAATAAATTTTACACGTATCTGAAATATAACAAAGATAAATAAAAAGATGTATAGTATAAAAAAAACTCCAATGTTTTAAAACTAGAAAGGGCCAAATCCTGTTACTTCCATAAAGCTCTGGAGAACAGTAGAACTACCATATGCATGTGAAACAGACAGGATTTGACTGATTTATTAATATTCAAGGCTGATGAAATCAATAAACTGGCTGCTTTAAGACATACATGCATTGGAAACAGCAATAAAGACCTTCTTAATCCTGCTGAAGATTATTGCCATCACAGCAAAGCAATTGGAAAGGATCATGTAAGCACTGCCTAAGTAACTAAGTATGACAGATAGCTCCTGATAGCTAGAGCTAGACTCCTAGGAAAAAAAAAAAAAAAGAATTCAACTTCATTTATTTTTAACTAAAAAGCAAACAATTTTTAAAACTGCATTCAAATGTTGTTAACGTATGTCTGAATGAACCTAATAACAGAATAAAAATGTTGCAGCCTTTCAGTTGTTACTGAACACACAGAGGTTCAAACAGCACAAAAGCATGACATCATTAGCTTCAGTGGAACTAAGCAGTCAGGGAGCTATCTGGGAAACAAACAGCACCTTACAGAATGAGCCTGTATTGCATAACACCTGTATAATGTTATATATCATATGATAAACCTTCTTGGACATGTCGTACTCTGCAGTAACTTTTACTCCCACAGGTAGTTCTGTTACAATCATCAGATTTTTCACATGAATGCAAGTTCAGTGTATGCTGAAAACCAGTTTTAGCCTCAAGTTTTCCCGTTATCATAAACATAAATCACACTCTGCTATTTGAATGTAGATTCCTGTCATTTAATAGGACAATTGTTTTATAAAAAAGATATTTATTTTCTTTTATAATTCTCTTTTCTGTCTGCAGACACATTAATCAATAGCTACAGATTTATTTTCTCTTCTTTCTATCAAGATAAAATAACCATTGAATGTGATTCCAGTTTTAAAAGGAAAGTTAAACTTTAAGCCTAAAATAGAAACTGACTATACCAGTTTTATAACTGTCATAAAGTTTCCAGAAAACTACTCAGTCTTTCAGCCCAGTCTCATACCTCTAAACTACAGACTCTAACTACAGAGTCTAAGTTAAATGCTTTCTCTATAATCAAGAGAAAGTGAGACTAAGTGGTAAGTCCACCAGTCTGTTGGCTCCAGTTGGCTGGCACGTTTTGCACTCCTTGTACTAAAGCAGAGGATGCAAGATTTCTGCGAGCACAGAGAAGAAAGACTTCAGGTCACACTAAGGAGAACTTGGGTTCCAAGTTTTGCAGCAGATTCTGCTTCCTTACTCTATCTAGTGACTAATGCACAAATACTCCAGAGTGAAGAGTGTGTTCCCCACCTGACCTCACCACAGCTTTGCTCCTGAGAGTTCATCCTGTTGTAAGGAGGCAGCAGACACAGTGTGGGCTCCTCCGTTAGAAGAAGCCCTATGCAAGCTGGGTGCACACCACTTCTGCCCTTTCCAGCCCTTCTTTCCATAGCACAGAGCACAGCCTGCTGCTTTTAACCACTTTAAATGCAAAAAAAATGTCAATAGTTTCTTGGCACCCAGAAGAACAATTAATGTACCTATGTCCAGTTTGAAGCTGTGAATTCTATCTTCACGCAGACTACTTAATCTAGGAGAAAGAGAGATTTCAAAATATGTTGTTCCTACTCCTAAACCCATTTGCAAAACTTGATCTTAATCCCCGCTGAATTCACATTCTGTTAAAATTCAGGCTCTGAAAAACCCTGAGAAAGCTTTTTGTTCACTAATTGAAATCTATTTTAGCTCTAGTAGTTACAAAAAAAGATCTATAGAGCTGAGAGCTCCTCTTGTCCAGCTGGAAGTTATATTTAATATTCTGGTCAGTTGTCTTTTGCCTATGGATTTGCTTGATAACAGAGCTGCCAAATTAGAGTAAACCAAAAATTAAGAATAATCATCCACTTTGTAACATTTTAATCATTTCACTTTTACAAATGAGTCTTTTCACAAAGGATTACCTTCTTTCCTATTATAGCAGTTGGTAAAGAATTCTGCACTGCACATAAGGTATGCCAGCCAGACACCACCTACTCTTCCCACATTCCAAAATATCGTTATATCTCTCAAAATCACTTACAGCAGATTGTTATGGTTAAAAT
Source organism: Chauna torquata (assembly GCA_013399475.1). Classification (NCBI taxonomy): domain Eukaryota; kingdom Metazoa; phylum Chordata; class Aves; order Anseriformes; family Anhimidae; genus Chauna; species Chauna torquata. Next base: position 15,391 of record VXAL01005663.1, on the reverse strand, counting down.
GGGACATTGCTTTTGGTCTGCCAAACTTCACATGCCCTTGGGGCACTCATTTACTACACATCCATAATTTTCAGAAGCAGTCTTTAAATTTCATATAGCTTAGTCCATTGATGTTCAGTTTCAAACAAATCAGTTCATGCTTTCGGAAATAATTACCTGTCTTTCTATTTGCTATTGTTATTTCACACAAAGGATTAACTTTCACTCCAGAAAGGAAGACAAGTTAAGCAGTACTGAATCAAAGAAAAGAAAAAAAAATAATGCATCTGCAACTATCAATTAACATGTCTGTAGACACAAAGGATTTCAAAATTAACTTTTTTTTTTTTTCAGACAGAAGTTTCCTAAGATTAAGCCACAGTAAACAGTAAATAGTATGGTATGTGAATTAGGACAAGGTGAAGAGAAGACAAATACATGGTATTTTATTATTTTTAAGATCTGAAGAGATTCCAGTAACACTAATTTTCTTGTACTTACTCTCCAAAGCGGGCGTAATGACAATTTAGGTTAAAACTCTATTCCCCAGCAAATTATTTTGCCAAAATAATGGAGACTGAAAATTAGCCCATCTTGCCAAATTGTTCCACATGTTTAGACCTGTCTTAATATCTTGAAGCAAGATTGTGGATCACGGTTACTGCACTAAGTTTGGCAAGATAACTTTGCATTTGGTTTCATTTATTTTTGAAGCCAACAGTTGTGACTACTTGCAATCAAATTGACTACTCATCACCAAATGCACTTGTTGCTCATGGACTTGGAAGTTTAAACGAAAGTGACGAACAGTGAAATTTTAATAGTGTTACTGTGAACGCTGGTGCTACACTGCTGAGCAAAATAGTTAGCCAGAATTTGGGGATTTTGATTTTTTTTCTACCAAGACAATTAAAGTATATTTTTATTTTCATCTTATTTATACAAAGTCACTTCTACTGGAAACCAAAAGACAGTACTATTTCTTCAAAAAGTATGAATCTACCAATTCAGTAAGTTAATTGTGCATGAAGCTCAAGCACTACTTTGCTGGACACAGAGGTCAAGATCAAAGGCTTAAGCAAGAACAGGGGGCCCTTCAGGTGCGGAGTTGAAATACATCTTTTCCTATAGTGTTTGAAATAGCAAGAACAATATGGCTACTGTCACATTTTGCCACTTTGAGTATGCAGCCTAAAGATCACATTATCCATTTGCAGCCAAATCAGTTAGTACCTGAAACAGTTTCATTTCATACTTAAAGCTTATAAGAGGGTATCTGACACCAAAAAAAGAGCTATCATAACATCATATTCTCCAAGGATCTCATTTTCATGTTTTCAGCATGCTCCAAACACATTTTGGTCTGGGATCCTCACTGGCCTGACGCCTGAATACCACATTGCCTTAGTGGGAAGTGGGTGCCTGCCAAGTGTCTCGGACTGAGAAAGCTCTTGGCATGCAAAGAGATCAACTTCTACACTCCTGATATGGCCACCATCACTACAGAACATTTTTTACCCCCAACGCAAATTTGCCTCTTTCACAGCCTTACAGCAATGGTAAGCTTTGAAATCCATAGTTTATGTGTTACATGGAAACCAAAAGGATTTTTTTCAGGTCATAGTTTGAATTTGAGGTTCTGACACAGGAGTTAAAAGGGTTTGAGATATATAAACTGTTTCCTAGATAATGCATTTTCTGGTTTTTTGGTATAAAATAATTCTTACAATTTAATGTAATTGGTGAAGATTATAAATATAGAAATAGGCTGATCAGCTATTTTATTTCTTTTCATCCTTTTCTGTCTTAAACTGAAGTGTTACTACAACAGAACCTATGAAGGTCTGTCATGCTATGTCAAACACAGCCAGTAGCAGCACTACCACTAATCTTATCAGCAAGCCTCCTCTGGAAACATTCTTTCCTAGAGTATTTCTTTGTCATAACCCATTATTTCAGAAAGGGAGCCTGATTCAGAGATCTGTATGTTTATGCTGCTGTATTTTGGGATATCCCTGTGGTAAACGATTTGAAAGTCTGAAATGGGACCAGGCAACCCCAGCAGAACCATAAGAGCAGTTGTTTGTGTATATATATACAAAAATTAGATAGGACAAAAAACAGTGTATCAGTGAAATGCTTGTTCTGAGAGGAGCTAGCTGAGAGCTGGTAGCTACAAGCCACGTCCCCATTGTCCTCAGATAACAGGAAGGAGGAAAGTACAATGCACATAGAGTATAATAAGCTCTCTTCCAAATTTCAGTAGCTGTCGTCCACTCTGACTGAAAACAGCTACTGAAGACTTCATGGTGCTGCATAAAATAGTGTAAAGGCACTACTTATTATTGTGTTTCTTCTGTTGCTATGTAAGTACACAATAACACTGTTCTTCACACCACTGATACATGCAGATGTCAGATAGCAGGGTGCTATCACCACTTATAACCTGGCAGGCAGCAGAGACCACTGGAACCAACATCTTAACAGAATGACTTGTAGCTACGCTGTTAGCAATGAAGAGTCCAATCGTGAAGAAGTAATACAACTTTACATAGGCTGATGTGAGAGGTGTTGGTCAGCTATCAGAGGAAGACCTCAATAAATAGCATTTCCTACCTGCCTTGTATGCAGCACTATCCCGGACTGCAAACTTGAATATTTGCACTCATTCATCTTTGATATTTACATGTTCAAATTACATTTTAGGGGGCAATATTTAGGTATTTATGTATCAGTGAAGAATTTACTAGCCATTTGAATGTGGACAGTTTAGTTTTGCTTCCACTATTCCTAAAACTGGCATAAATATTTTGCTGAAAGTTATTTAAAAAAAAAAAGTCAGCAAATTTTAATAACTGTCATTTTAAAAATGTGATAGTGAATAAGTATCCAGTTTCTTAAGAGAGTATAATTGTAGGTAATTATACTAACATAATTATGAATCATTTTATAACTATACAAATTGTTTAACCGTTAAACTTTTCTTTAGTAATACATTTCAATAGAGAGACATTTTAAATGAAAAATCTATTTATTAATTCTACACACATACAATTCACAAAGTTGTGTTATAGTAACACAATTAGAAATGTTCATACATCCTGTAAAAGAACATTAAACTTTCTTTGAAAATTACTTTTCCCTCAATGCTAAATAATTTAACATTCCAGTCACCAGCTACAGTTTCATCAGAGAAATGAAAACTACAGAAAACTTGTGATAACCCTTTTAAAATAATTGTTTACTAGTAGTATTGCACTCAAAAAGAATTGCATAGTTTTTTTTTTCATTTCAATATAAACAATTAAATTCAGAAATACTTTTTTCTTTAATATCATGCTATTTTATTTAAATTTTTATTTATATGATATTGGAGAATGATTCTGTAACCAAAGCTGTGTTTATAAGTCCCACCTAAGTCTTTGTTTGGTACAACAAAATCATATCCTAAATTTCAGTCTGAATTTTCTGAAAAATTGTCTCTGTACTGCCTTGGGTTTCTATCTGATATTACATAACTCTAAATAACTTTTCATATACTAACTTATCAAAATGAAAATTTCCAAAACATTTGCTGACTCTGACTCTTCAGTTTCCCTTTCTTCAACAACAGCTCATGTTAGCCTGGCCTTTTTTATGAAATAGCAGAGAATTTGAAACACTGGAAAAACTCAATTAATTTTTACCATAGACTAGTGGTAGGCATCTCCATAGCACATGACAGAAGTGAAATGAAGTAATTTTTCCATACATTAAACTCTATAAAACTAGTGAGCAAGATATACTAGTATCACAGTAATATGTTATTCCTTCTGCCTTTGTAACAACTATAATGATGACACAATGGTTTTGTAGAAGATGAAGTTCCCTATCTGTGTTTCAGTCCTGTGATCTAACAGTTGGCTTCATGAAACATTACACTATCCGTGAGCAATTACAAAGGGTCTGAAGTCAGGGAAATTAGATGAATTTCAAAAGAGCAAGAAATGAGTCACCCTGTAATCCTTTAATCAGCATCTTCTGACTTAAAAAAATGACGTTAATTTCAGCCACTTACCCATTGAAACTTATTTATGAATGTTTTCCCTACTAATATATGGCAACTATAATTAATATCCTCAGGTGACCTTTATCTTCCAAGTAGGAGGCTTCATGTCCCAGATAAGTAGCAAACTTGTACCATTTTTTATCAGTGTCAAACAGAAAGGTCAAATAGCGGACATTTCAAAAGCCACTACCCATAATGAATAAACAAACCAAATTTCAGGAGCTGTGTGTGCTCCAGGAGAGCATCACAAATTAATGTCATCAGTCAATGACTGACCTTTAATAAATTTATAGACAAGTATTTAATCAAAAAGCTTAAGTGGCAACTGAATTGTTAAAGCTGAACATAAACTGCCTTTCTAAGTCCTGTTTAACATCCTATTACTTTGGAGTGGAGTGATGAATTTATCTGCAAAACATAGCACAAAATATTGAGCAACATACTGAGCAAGATGCTTTCTGAGAATTAATTAAAAGTGGATAAAATATACTTATTTGCTCTTTAAATACAAATTACCTGCTTCTAGTGTTCCTTTTTTTTAATAGTTTCTCCAGCTCCTGAAGAGTAGTTTCTTCGTGTACCCATTCCTCTAACGCAATTTCAATCTCCAGACCTATATACTATGGTTACATGAAACAGTAAATCTGGTATTAAGTAGAAAGGTACCAAAGACTGAAGTAAAACGTCAGATGTGTGAGACAAAGCTTTGAAAAAAATCACTTTGTCAGTTCAAAAGGATTCCAAAAGTTTGAAGAGGGAACTTTTTTCCCATATAGACATTACTCCAGGTCACATATCACCCATTCCACTGCTTGCAGAGAGCCTGCATAAAACTATCGGGTGGTCGTTGTGAACAGAAATGCGACTGTGTTATATCTGATCAACTTGGGACCATCAGGGAATTGCGTACACAAATCCAGAAATACAGAACACAGACACATGAATTTAATAGCAAATGTTCCTTCTCCAGTACAGATTACAGAAAACCTGAAAGGAACTGAACTGCTCACACTATCCTTCCTCTGGTCTGAATAAAAAGCCAGAGGTATATTATTATTTCAGTTCCCAAACTGGGTAACTTCTTGCTAAAGTAGGTAGAGAGTGGATTGGTGAAAAGAAATCCTGAATGTTTTTGTTGTTGTTGTTTGTTTTTCATGTTTTGTTTGTTTTGTTTTTCCAGTTCTTTTTTATTTCCACATTTCATTCTTTAAAAGCAAAATTTCTGTTAGATATTCTGAGGAAAGGCTAAGCAAATAAAACAGAAAGGCCCAGCAAGGATCTGAGGAACAGTGATCAGTGGAGGAACTGTAGTAACATAATCAGTGAAAACCTAATCAGTGAAAATTAGAGCACACTAAATCAGCTGCTCCTAAGACTACCAAGGGAAAATGATTGTCCCTGGTGTGAAAACCACTGAGAAGAGACAACAGAAAGTGTCTCTCATAGGCCTTCAGACTAAAAGGAGGTTATTGCCAACAAGGGGATAGCTGTTATTATGGGATGCAATAGAGAAGAGAATTTGTGGACTGTGTAAATGCTGTTATGGGATGTTTCAAGTGAATTGTGGGAATGTTTAAAACTTGTTATGGGATGCTTAAGAGAAGGACTGAACATGGGGAAGGAGAGTGACCAAGGTGGATTGCAGACAAATGCACATGGGAAAATAGAGAGGAAAGGTGATAAAACTCACTGCATGTGAGCAGGGCAGCAGGTTTGTCTTTCCCGATCACAGACGGGGAGAACAGGTTTTGGCTGTTTATGAGATTCATGTTTATGTGAGGTTTTTGCATGCTTTTGTCGGTGATTTGTGTGGCCGCAGACATGCTAGCTTTGTGTCCACCTCCTGGGAATACCTTTCTTCTGGGGACAGGGAGCTGCAGCAGCTTCCCATGCATGGAGCCTGAACAGGAGGGTTCCCTGGGTCATCCAGTCCACCAGATTCAGCTGCCCCTACCAACTCCTGCAGAATTTGGAAGACTGGAAACAACCATGTTACTACCATTATTTGCCAGAGACATATTTCAGAAAGACCCCAGATAGTTTTTTGAGCTTAGGAAGTTGATAATTATGACTCCACAGAGTCTCCATCCCTGGAGATATTCAAAACTAGACTAGACACAGCCCTGAGCAACGTGCTCTAGCTGACCCTGCTTTGAGCAGGGAGTTGGACCAGCTGGTTTCTAGGGGTCCTGTCAAACCTCAGCTGTTCTGTGATCCTCTGACAAAAATTCTGCTCCTCTTTTCCAAAATTCCTAAAAATTATGCAGTAAAAATGTAAACAAAAATGTTAAGTGAAATATCTTAGGGAATAAAAGCCACTTCTCAAGAAACTCTATGGTCTATATGGACTTGGCACACAGACTTTCTCCACCTGTGCTGGAGAAAGTGCAGCTGCATTACAGCAGTGTTCCCAACAAATCATGTTAGATTGGAGACTTCCCATACCGCTGCAGGCCTGTGGTTCAGAGCTGCTTCAGATTCATGTGGTTCAAAATGCAGAAAGATCATGAAAAATATAATATAGACATCTCAAGCAGGAGCATGAGAGATACGTACAATTTAATCAAGCTCTCTGTTTTATTTTAGGGCTAGTAGAAGCCAATTAAAAAGTGAAAAACTAAAACTAGAAACTGTTATCATACAATATTTTTATGGCAAAATCTTTCTTCGGTGGAGAAACTGATACTTTCAAAAATAAAAATCACACAGTTTTCTTTAAAACTTCAACTGTTAAAATATTTATATTCCACTTGAAGAGACTTGTCTAATAAAATACTTCAAGATCAAGAGGAATTACTGAGTCGTTTAGTCTGCCTTCGTATATGTCTCAAGCTAACAGTATAGCCAATTACTCCTGGAGTCAGATCAGTAATGAATGGCTTTGACTGAACCTTAACTTTCAGAAAAACATCCAGGACTGATTTGGAAATATTAAGAGGTGGAGAATGATCTATTTCCATAAGTAATTTCAGTGGTTAACACTAACAACTTCAAAGATGTGTGCTTTATTTCTAACTTGAATTTGCTTGATTTTAACATCCAGTCATTGATTCTTGTTATGATTTTCTCTGACAGAGGAAGGAGAATTTAGTATCCAATATTTTCTCCACATGAAACCTGACAACTGCAAATCACACAAGATGATGGTGAAATATATAGAAAAAATTACTTAACAGTTTTAAAGCAAATTTAAGAAACAATAAGAAAGAAAATCAAATAAAAGTTCCTGGATGTTCTTCTTACTGCTCTCTCTCTGACACATGTAACAGTTAGCATTAAGAATCTTTTTAACTTTTTTTTTTTCCTTACTCTTTGAGGATATCACACTGTTATTGAAATCAAAAGCAGTCTGAACTGTACAGTTCAGGTGGATCTGGTAGAGTTACAATAAATTATCCAAATCTCAGATATGCTATTTGGGTATGAATATAAGATTAACATTTTTAAATTGCCACAATAAAGGATTTCAGATTTAAGATTCAGCACAACTTCCTAGTTTTACCATGTTTTATCAGAAAAAAGAAAAAGAAGGAAAAAGAAAAAAGTGCTTTTACTTTTTCTTGTGTTCCTAGAAAACTAATTATGTAGCTCAATATGACAAGTTTCAACTTCTCAAACTTATCTTTTAGCAATTATTTAACCTCTATAGAGCAACAGTAAACACTGTGACTTTTCTTTTGGAGAAAAAAAAAAAAGACTTGTGTACCAATATTCAGAAGATATTAGTACATTTTCTAGTATTGTTATTATATGTGGACATTATTCCACATATATATATTCTACATATATATATATATCACGTGTATTATTACATCACAGATAAAGGGACTGAGAAGTGGAGTTTGTAGGAATATATGTGCATATAAGAATTTATACTGAATTTATGAAATAATAAAATTCATACATATTCTTGGTGAAAAAAAGCAAAAAAAAAGTGGTATTCTGTCTCTGTGACAGAACACAATTTAATGCAGAAATATGGTATATAAAAAGAATGTGCTTATAGTCTCAACAGACACAGTTTGAATGAGCCACTCCTTGTTCTTGTATCATCTAGCAAGTGGAGTGAACAGATCAATACTGAAAAATAAGAGTATATCTGACTTGTAGAGCTTTCTAAAGTGTAATATCACCCTGTATGTCAGACATTTTATTTGAGATCACTGCTGTATACTCCAGGGTCTCACGGGCAAGAAAAATGAAGGACTCCCACAAAAACATATTGTTTTGGTTTAGGGGGGGATTTTTTTTTTTTTTTTTTTNTTTTTTTTTTTTTTTTTATGAGGACATTGGAAGATGGAATAATAACATAGTGTCGTAACAAAAAACACTAGTTATTGCACTGCTTCATTTTATTTCCAGGATAGCCATTATTCAGAAAATAATTTTCTCCAGGTATTACATCAGTGAGAGACAACCTCTAGCTAAGTATAGGTAACTACTAAGTCCAACTTATAATAACACCCTTGATTCTTTTAGATCCTCAAAAATCTGTCCTTCTGGAATAATATTTCTGGGCTCAGACTAAAGAACAAGGAAAAGTAAAAGTGTCTGCTTGAGTTACGATAGCATAGCAAATTAATTCTGATACAAAACAATGTGTGACAAGATAGACAATGAACTGGTCTGATTTTGTGGAGTTGGCTGAGGTCTAGAGTTCATTTAGCTTTTCTTGGAATCATTTTACGATGTTAGATAAGTGCATTTAAATGCAGGACTACAAGCAGTCACTTTTTCACATATCTTTAAAGATATTGTTAAACAGACAGTTTTAAAGTTGTAAGTGTTCTCATTCAAATTTTATATTTGATTGAGATTTCTCATTCAAAACAAATAAGTAACAATTACTAAACTCCCTAGAACAAGCTGAGCTCCCACTGTGGAAAAAGTATCCAGTCATATCAGGCCAAATGGTTTACCAGAAAGGATACTTTAGATTCTGCAGACTTAAGTTTCCAGGTTCAGGAGTTTACATGGCTGACTGCCCCCATTTGCACTGGAATTCTAAACTGGAGGCTAATTATGTCAAGAGAAAACCCACTCTTCATCCCAAGTGGAACTTACTTTTTCCCATGATATATGAAAAGTTAAAAATCTATAAAGACCCATATTTTCAGATGCAGTGAGGAGCTTAAACCTTACAGAAATCAAAGTGTTCCTATATACTGGCCCAAATCAAACAGAAGCTAAGAAATCCTAGCAGTTATAGATGAATTGTAACTTTACCTTTCCTCCTTTTCGCTGGACATGAAAACATGTTTATTAAGGAATGGTAAATAGAATTAAATTTCTTGAGGTATATTAACATGCAAGTGCCTGAAGTGCTTACAGGAAACCAGAGAAATGTTTCTGTGTTCAACACTGATCTTACTGAATTTTGAGAGCAGTCAAAAGTTCTTCCCAGACAGACTCCGACAAACTTTTTATTCCCCTACAATACCTTGATCCCAACTCTAGGACGTTGCTACTGCTTCTTAAGTTTTTTTAGCAGAAGGAAGAAAGACAGAAAGGAGGTGAGACAGAGCTGTAGCAGGAGAAGTTCTCTGGGATCTCCAATCCTCCACTACAGTCAGATCCAAGGGGAAACACTCAGGCTAGCCTACTCCCAGACTTCCCAGGACAGCCCTATTTATTACCTTAGCTACATCACTTCTCTCTCTCTCTTTCTTTTCCTACCCTTTTTCTGCCTCTTCTGGATGGCTTTGAACTGGTGAATGTGAATGATCTTTGTTATGTGTTTGAATTTGAACAAAAGCCAAGTAGCTCTGCTATTGTTATCAGCTTCTAAGCTTTACTGTGAAAGATGGTAACAGTAGGATGGTTTAGATATCACACTAATATTTTACCTAATGACATCTGTTACTGGGGCCCAGCAAGCTGTTTTTGGCACATCGCTGTATTCAGTGACACATAATTAATCATTATATCACTAACCAGAATCAATGTTATAACTCTGCGGAACTCTCTTCAAACTTCCCACTGAATAACTTGCACTGGCATGAAGTTTAACCTAACGAAAGAAAAATGTTATGCCCCTACAACACCTTGATCCCATCTCTAGGACCTTGCTACTGCTCCTTAAGATTTTTACACAAGGAGGACTGTTTAACCTACAGTCCCTTAGGCCCCGAGCCTGTAGGAAGGTAGCCTGTTTTTTATCACTGGAATGTTTACTAGAATGCATTTTTATTTCAGTAATCAAATATATATATGCTTTTGTCTGATTGGAAAAATATCCCTGTCAAACTTTGGAAGTATAGAACTATCAAAAAAAAAAAATCATTTTATTTCACTCAAATGCAAGGAGAGTTATTCTGGGTGACCCTCCCGGCAGTAGCAACCTTATAATTACACTTTGCTTTTAGAAGCTGGGAAAGCAAAGTATGTGGAGAAAATTATATTTACCTACCAATACTATGATATTTTATTATTGTTTTAAATCACTAGTTATTTGAGGTCTGTGATGATAGAGCGTATTCACTAAAATATAAAAAAAAATAAAAAAATTAAAAAGAGGAAAAAGGTAATAAAAAAGCCTCAAATCTCCATCTTGCTTGATCATTAGTAGAATGTACCTTTAAGCATCTTAGTTTAAGGCTCTTTCTATACTGGTGGAGAGTAAAATATTTAGATGTGGTTGCATTTTTTGTCACGTTGGAGCATTCCAGGCTTCATCTTGATGTTTTAGTGCTCGGTTATCCGCAGCATCCTGTGTAAACTTTGCTTATTAGACCCCTTCACAAGAAAACATAGATGTAAGGGCAGAAGCAAGGGTAGAAGACAAGTTAGAGTGTCCAAATATGAGTATTACTGTTGTCTTTTTTCCTGTGATATTGTTAAAACAAAACATGGATGGCATCCTAGTAGCATAGTTTGGAAAACATAAAGTTTTCCTGTCTGAAGCATAGCATGAACAAATAGAAACACATCTGTGCATGTGTCTCCTGAGCAGTTACTTCGTAGAAGATCAAGCTCAGTACTAAGCCAAGGTTTTTATTTACTGTCTCCATCACATTCCCATTCACATCGAACGCCTTCTTTTCCCAGCTGGGTTAAATTTTCTTATACATTTAAAGGATATCTTCAGCCCGGTGCTTCGAGGCAACAAGGTGGCTTAAGACTGTGATGCTGATCTCTTGTCTATATGGATTCCATAACCATCCCATTGGTCCCATCCTAACTTCTTTGGACCAATTTCCCTGTCACATCTTACGTATCAGAAGCTAGTTGCTGGTTTTCATACACCAAACTACCATTTAAAAGGCTTACTCTGCTTTTCTTCATTGTACGAAATGCTGCTAAATAGCCAGAAGGATAGACTTATGTATGAAAACACAATAGAGAACACAATTTTGGATGAAATATTCAAAATCTAAAGTGATATGAAAATATCTCATCAATTCTGTGGAATTAGGGATCAAGACAATCACCCGGTAAAAGAAAACACGAAAAATTCAGATTGAAAAGACATGGATGAAAGCCCAAGTTCAGCCAGTTTCAATTTATTTATCTCCAAGTGCATAGAACTCACTAATTACAGCTTCAAGAACAGAAGCATAATCCCGTGTTTCTGAGCAGAAATGATCTAAATTTAGACTGGAATGACAAGAAAATCCAGGGTTTTTATCAAACCCAACGGAGCCAGACATTATCGGATGAAATTTTAAAGAGAAGAGGAGAAAGGAGCAGAAAGCAACGTCTTAATCAGCACCTCCAGTGCTGGTACCAGTCACTACAAACAGTTCTACTTTTGCATTCAGATGACCTAGACATCTAAAGGTCTTTCAGAAGGTAGGTCTAGATAATAAGGAGGTTTCAGCTAACATCAGAGACACCATCAGAAAACTTGAATCCATCTATCTAGGACTTTAACTTAGGGCAAGATGAAAACAATACAAGAAAAAAAAAGTCCGGAAAAGTTATTCCATTTTATTTTAGACCCTGAAACTTCAAACAGGTAAATATTGCAAAGAATTTCTTGCTCTGAAATAATGTTAAAATCAGTATTGAGTGAGTCCTTTTAAAAAAAAATTTAAAAAAAAAAAAAAAATCTGCTAAATCAGAATGAAGATTTCTCTTTCTTCTGCATGATTATTATACTTCTCATAAACACTACTGGACAAGTAATAAACCCAACTTATGGCAGATCAATGCACAAGTTAAGACAAAATTAAGTTTTCAGACTCTGAGAATTTGTAGATTTTGATTCCTTGAGCTTTGTGTTTAGGGACATTGTTTTGCCATTTATTTTAAACTACATTAGTCACAGCTAGAAGCTCTATCTTTTCCTGTTTATCTCATTTCCCCATGCTGCCGTTTCTATTGACTTCATTTAAACCTATACAGCTGCTGAAAGGGTATGCA
>VXAL01005660.1:68972-88349 GCA_013399475.1 Chauna torquata | reverse complement strand
ACGGCAAATCGGGCCCTCTGTCTGACTTTTGTCATAACTGAGGTAAATCCTGATTTGCCAATAACTACTCAGCAAATTTACTTGTTTCCAGAGAAATAATAAGGAGGAAGTAAATTTATTTAGCTTCCAGAAGATACATATACTTTTAATACCTATGCCGCTTCTTTTTTAGGGTCAGTGAAAGCATGGAAAAACTCTCACAGAAATTTCTATTCCATTGAAGACCAACTTCATCAAAAAAAGCCAGAGAAACTTTTGTTTTTACCAGCTCTACTTGACAGATGTTTTCTGCCTACAGGGGCACTATGTTACACAAGTGTTGAGATCTGAATGCTATCAAAGTCAGTACATACTTATATGTGTAAAATAAGCTTTCTCAGTTCCACATTAGAATCTTATGTTAAATATTACAGTTTTAAGCAAGTGCCAATGAATCTGAAGCACTTTTCTTCAAAACTTCTCCATAAAACACTTTAATGATCTAACTATGCATGAACATAGCTTTCTAAAGGTCTTTTGCAAAAACATAAATTCTCTGTTCTTACAGATTTTAGAATCTCATACCGTTAGCCTAAATTTTAAAATTAAGTGCTGTTAAAGTTTAACTACTGATTCTGATGCTTCTAGCTTCTTTCCTCTTTTCAGTATTCACATTTAGCTATTTTTGTGTAACGCATAAATGTCAGCCTTAAATTAGAAAGTGCTTTAGCTGAGCCAAAAGTGATGGATTTTACAAAGTGATTTGATAGATTTTAGAGGCTCTTTATATGCTGTGAGGTTTGCATTTCACATTTATTCTGAAGGTCAGTTGTCAGGGGAATGAACTGTGTAACAAAGAGGCTATCAGTTCAGCAGATAAAGTGAGCAGATGCCTAATTCCCTAGGTAGATTAATATTTGGGTGCTATTTGTCCACAGGGAGCCTGTTAATCTGCTACAGGTTGATAGAGTTTGCAGCAGCAATAAGTGCCATTACTGATGCTGTGTTATTACTCTTCTAAATGACTGTGCTATCACATGGTCCTTTACCAGACAAATACAGTATATTACAGAAATGCAGTAGATCCATGTCTGTTTTAAGGAGCAGAGCAGGGTGGTTGCTAGCTTACCGTTAACCTCGCTGTCAGTTTGGATTCCTGATGCTATAAGTCTCCTTACTTTCACACTTTACGAGCAACACTTAAAACTTGCCTTTGGGTATCCTCTAAAGAGCTGACTAGCTGCTGACTTCCCTTATCCCACTGTTGTTCACAGTGAAAACAAGGGAAATTCTGTTGCCACAGAAGCCCTTTTATTCCCTTTCCCTTTTACACCACTATTATAAGTTAAACTATTGTAATGGTTTTCAAACCAGTTTAATAGCATACTTAGTAATATCACAGTACAATGTTTTTTATATCAGATTAGGAAAGATTCAACCCATGTGGCCCATCACTGGTCTAAGGTTTGTGGGCAGCAGTGATTTCTAAATGAACACTAAATTGGAAGAGAAGTGGAAGCATCATTATCACGAGAGTAGGGAGGGTACTGCAGAAGTCAGAGGCAGTCAGGGAAGAGGCTGGGCACTGGGCTCAGCAGGAACAGAGGTGAAGAAGCAGAAAACGGAAATCTAGACATGAAGAGGTGGGCAGACAGATAGACAGATGGACTGGCAAGTTTTACATCCTTACAGCAAATGCAGTCGGAGAAGGTCTATCTATAAAAGATAGAAGGCATTTGTACAAAAACACTTGACGGTCTCTCAGTGTAACAGACTGGCATTTAATAATTTTCTGGGGGGTAGGAGAAGTCAGTGACACTTGTGATAAATAGTGCACAGGGCCAGAGAGGAGTGCCAACTGCACTCTTCTGCCCTGCTGCTTCTCCGTTTTCCTAAGTCAGTGCTGACTTCGGGTATTCAAGCAGTTTCTGAAGATTAAGAGAAGTGCAAAAAAAACCACGAGTAAAGGAAAATTAAAGTATTAGGCTTCCTATTTATCTGCTGTTTTTCAGCATATAGGCTCACAATGGAGACTCATTTTCCATGACATTTCAGATTACTAGATATTCTCTTGATTGCATCATCTAAGCAGAAGAGAAAAAACAAACAAACAAACAAACAAAAACCAACACAAATACTTCTGAAGATCACTATGAATATAATGGCTCCGTAGCTCCAGAAGGCCTTAAGATACAATGGCTCTTGACTATTCAGCAGAGCGGGTATGTTGTATATACGCTTGACGTGTCAGAGGTAGGCAAGAGCATGTGTATGCTGAAATCAATACACAAAAGGAATGGATTAAGAATCTCCTCTATTTCCTAGCTCACTTCATTTGGAAAGTAGCAGTGTTCCTTCTATGCAGTTTAATGTTTTTTATTAGGGTTTAATATCCAAGAGATAACGTTAGAATTATTTTTCTCCCTAAAAGCAGCTTCCATCTACTTCTAAAAGCAATAAGGGGCTTTTTTGCAGAATAACTTAATCCAAGATATACATAAATGCAGCTATTTACAATCTGTACTTCAGATCACACATGCAGTTTGATCCTGGGCCTCATTTTCATCACTGACAAACACAATTCCTCCAGCTGACTTTCTCCAGTAATAAAATTCTCATAATCAAGCTGGACACCAAGCTAGAAACTATTATATGAGCTTCAGACTCAGCTTAGTAAAGTATGTGACTGAGAAGTTTCTGACCAGTCGATGCATGTATTAATAGTTTTGTGCAGATGGGAAATCTAATTACTTCTTCTGAATGTCCACATGTGTAGAAGAACATTGGGTGACGCCCAGGAATATTCAGGATCATAATTCCTGTAATACTATAAATTTGCACCAGTCCTTAGAAAACCAATGAGAAATGTATATTTACAGGCTTAGAAGAGCAATGCTCTAAGCCCTAAATATTAGGGCTGATTGTGAAGTTTTACCTGTGTGGAGGTCCTCTCAAGAGAGAGAAGGGAGGGGAATAAACCTAAGCACTAAATGTTAAAGCTACCACAACCAGGAACACATGGCAGTCCTGACAGCCCATCGCCAGTTAAAGCATATGGCAAATTCAAAGGCCTAATTTAAAGCTGGCAATACAAATGTCTGTGAAGGCAGCCAAAGAACCAGATGTCTCATGCCTGGAAGAAGCTCTTTACTGACTCTGCTTATGGGTTCTGTAATTGATATCCCAAAAGGGCAGCATAAAACATTCATAATCTAATGTGAGGTACTGTGGTCACTGGCATATCTGAGCCCTCTTTTTTTTTTTTTTTAAATAAAAGTTTAAAGTCTTTATTACCAACTTAAAACAAGAAAAATAACTCTAAATAGTTCATCTTACCACTTCAAATAGTGCTTTGGACTTCTATGGGCTCAGAATCTGTTACCAATATAACTTAATTTGTGGAGAAATATTTGTAAAACGGAGTATGGAGTTTTTTATTTAATTTGATAAAGTCACTTTATGGCTAGATAATATAAATATTTGTGTAGAGATGTGGGGTGAGGTTGGGGAATGCATTACAGTTTCCTTCACTTTGGAGAACTTAATAGTTTTTGGGAAAAAAAGAAAACAGCTTGCTTACTATCAACTGTACAAAACCTGAACTTGCTGAGCCAGAATACCTCAGACTTATCCAGGTTTCTTAATACCTGAATTTTTCCCCAGCAATCCAATAGGTAAATCAAAAATAAAAAAAATAAGGTGGTAGTGTTATTCATTTCATCTAAAGCAACAAGCAAGTTATACGCTTGAAGAAAAGGTTAACTCGAAAAAAACTTTATCTGAGCAGAGAATTAATGCACTACGGTTTCGGAGTCCTTTATGTTATCATGAAAAGAAATGTAATCTACTTTTCATTAGCTCTGATAAACAAAAACCCCAGAGTTTTTATTACACTGTAAGGTTTTTGTTTCCACTCAGGTAAAGCAAGGCTTAATGCTCTGAACTGCAATTTGTGAAAATCTCAACTACTTGACTGGCAATCACTTTTTCCTCAAATTAAGGAGCATTCATTTTTGGCTGGATCCCGATTTCATTGCCGTAACTCCATCAAAACCGCTCTGCGGTACCTTGGCTGTCCTCCCAAAATTCTAACTGGCAAAGCAGCGATTCTGTTTTTTCAGAGTTCAAGATGTGGTTACAAGTGAGTTATGGCTTGGAATATTTACGCCAAATGTGATGTGATAAAAGTTTGGCTCCTTTGTCTGGAGAAGTCACAGAAAGTGGTGAAGGGGCTACTTGGAAGGATCAGCCCACTGACAAAGCATAGCAAATCCCATTAAGCTGTCAAGTACAACTCTTAGTGCTGGAGCCCTGTGGTGTCTGTGGCAGCAATCAGATGCTACATGCGCTGCAGCAACAACCTACAACTGATTTCCTGAGACATGCCTTTACATTTGTTCATCACTTGATTGTTAAAGAACATTTGCTGCACTGATTATTTGTTCAACATCAATCTGGCATCTAGTCTGCCCAAACCAAAAAACCCCCAATGCAGAGATCTTCTTTAAGTCTTGCACTGCTACTGAAATACCAAACTCTCCTCTTGAGATTTTGTCATTCATTTTGTTCAGGCAATTCATTGCTGTGCTCTTAAAAGAAAACACTCCATGTTGCAAGTTAAATTTATGAAACATGGTGCAAACATGTTCTGCATAACAGCAGGCAGACAGTAAATGCCAAAGGGCATTTTGCAATTGTCCTGGGAATATGGTTTCTAAATCATCTCAGATTTATTACTATAATTTTCATCAGATGCCTGATATGGTAAATGTTTCTAAAGATTTTATAGTTTTTATCTAGCAAAGACAGATTGTTTAGTCTACCTTACTGAATGACATCATGCTATTCATGCTTTCTGAATGAAAGACAGTTACCTTTGTGTATATTGCTTTGACTTAACAGGTTTGGAGGTATAATTGATGCCTTCTCCATTTCAGAAATGTTTATGCATATATTTGTGTGAATGTATAAAAAAACACACAATTTTTAATGAAAAAGGACATTGCTATCGACTTCATCCAGGATGTGTTTTACCTTGGACTGAAAGGTAGATAATGTCTTGTAGAGCTAGTATTTATGACTTCCTGCTTACTTCCATCTTAATTGATCTTAATTTTCAACTCTCAGAAACCTACTAAAAACAAACAAAACCCCCCCAAAATCCAAAGAGATAAAGGAGATTAGGATACTCAGTTCAGATGGTGGCAGTACAGTCTTGCACTCAGGTATAAACAACTTCTCTGCCTTGCTCATAGCAACTCAGTATGTCAAGAAACAGAGCTTTATCTGGTGATACTTGATGGAAACTATCAGTTTATTTCACAAATGCAACTGAGGTTTCTTTCTTGCTATGACAATTCACAAATAAATAAATAAATAATGAAATGCTAAAGAAAGCGCCTAGCTCCTTAAAGAAACCATCTCCATACTTACAAGCAATTTTGTAAAGCATTGGCTGCCTTCTGTCCAACTGAAAACAAATCCCTAAATTGAAAGCATTCATGATAAGAAAAGTTTCTTAAGCTTATTTGCTTGAGTATAACACTGCTATTTATCATCCTGGCTGGATCCACTGTGCAAAAAACCTGTGTTAGAGCTGGAACTACTACTACTTGATTATACAGGAAACTCAAAACAACCAAGACCTGGAGTTACCTGCTGATCCAGAATGTGGTAAAATGCCAGTCCCTACCAAAAACTGTTCTGCAGGCTGTTTGCAACAAGATATGAGGACAATAAAGTAAACAAGGGCGGGTGAGAACAGAGAGACAGGTAGGAGGAAGAGGAGCTGGCTTTTACACAGCAGGCTGTAATCTCAGCTCAGCACCTGCACAGCCAGCAAAACGAAAGGTCCTTTGAAAATGACAACTGAGAAACTCTGTACATAGGCTTTCTGTGAAATAACTTCTGATGCCAAATGCTATTTCCATCAGGGAGCTGTTACTTGCCAAGATATGTTCCCCAAGCAGCATTTTCACTGAAATTCGCTTGTGCTGCTGTAACATCCAGTGATTGTATCAAAGAGAGCCTCTAATGTACTTGTTCCCCATCTGAAGGTGAAATGCTGGAGAGAAGGAAATGAAAGATTTGGTTGGTCTATTTAATTTTGCTGAGATTTTTTGTGAATGTAGCTAGATAGGATTTAGCTCAATTTGACCGAAATGGACTAAAAAGGTGAGATGAAATTTCACATGAAGAAATCTAACATTTGTATTGTTTTATTTTATCTTGAGTACTCAAATTTTGAAACCTGTGATGAACATTGAACCTCAGCCTTACTCTTTATTTTGTCCTAGAAGAGAAGAGCTGCTTTGATATGCCTGGAGGAGTGGGGTTTAGGAAAATTATACACTAAAGTATTTGAGGGGGGAATAAATGCAGACGGTACATGCCCACTGAACACTAACATTAGAACCTGGATACACAGCTGTGTTTATTTTTGTTGTTAGGTAATTAAACTAAAATCCAGCTAAAATCACATTCTGTGCTTGTATAAGAATATACACTTAAAATTTCAATTGCCTTTTTTTTTACATTACACCGAGATAAATTCATGAAATGAATTAATTTCCATTTGCATTTATTTCAGTTTATAAAGTTGTGATGTGCAACATATGTGCAAACTGAGCTACACTTGATATGTTGTGTGAAATAATACCACAGAAATATAGAGCTGTACAAAACTATGAAATTGTCGCCTCCATTTTTCTGCAGCTTCTTTCTTGTTATACAGTTTGTGTCCCCAGCTATCCTTACATAGTTTCATGGAATATGGAGTCGGCACACCACATGCTATGAATAAGCTGCCAAAAACTTACACTAAGCAGAAAACAGCACAATAAATGAAGTGATACTTCGCGTTTATATCAGAATTTGGTGTTTTCCATCTCAAGTGAAAACTGTATCTTTTTCTTCTACTACCATTTTTCTTTTGTAAAATAGAGAGTAGAGTGACCTAAGCCATACATCACGACAAGCATCCAACAAGAAATGTTTCCTTTACCTAGTCTCTACCATAAGATAATTACCGACAGCCATTTTTACTTCTTCCATCACACAATCTTTTAAGCTCCCCCTTCTTTGTGTCACATTAGTAATAACCAAGCTTAAAACAACAAAACGCCATAGCATATGGGGACACAAATCTTGAAAGCAATGAAGTGTGTTTGGTGTTTGTGCATTTGAAGCAAACTCGCTTTATGGTCAAGACTTCACTGCTAACAGCAAGTATCTGACTGTTCCTCATAGACAATGGATTCCAGTCTTCCTCTGACATTAATTCACTGTATGACATCTGGTGTTTTATAGCCATGGAGTGTAAAAATAAATACTGTGCATGTAATTTGATAACTTTAAAAATATTACCTTAACTTCGCCCATTTATTTATTCTTGTAAGAAGCAAAGTTCTTTATACAATGACTAATTTAAAATATCCTTCTTTGTTTGCCTGAAGTTTGTGTATTTTTTTCTGTTGAAAAAGTAGTATTTTCCATTGGGGCAGATGGACTGTTGGTTGCTAAATACACCCTAATAATTATGTTTTCTATTGGCTGCTGTGAACCTGGTCCTCTCAGTGAGATCTCTGTTTTAGTCCTGCATAAAGTCCTTTTGTGTGCGTGTGTGTGTTATTTTATATGTTTTAATAGAATGATTATTTAGCATTTTATTAGCCAGCTATTAGCTACTCCATCATTAAGACTGTATTTCATTACCTCTAACAACATAACTGAAATCTGGTAGACCCATTACCAGTAGAATAAACCTTTAAAATATTGTATCTTGCTTCCCTCCGTTAATCTTATGTCAGAATGAAGAATTAGACGAAGATTAGTCTCCTCTTTCCTCATACCTCCTAGTTTTCACTGAGCTATCCTCCTCAGCCACACAAGAGAATGCTTTTTGCATCATTTGCTTTTTTTTCCCTTGAGTGTAGCTGTGCAGCCTGCAGCCACTTGACTGGTGCGACTTGCTGCAGGCTCTTTGAGCAAATGCTTTCTAACTCAAAGACCACCCCTAATGCAGTTGCCATACATAAAAGCCCACATGTATTTTTTCAGCAGAGATAATGGAGTCTGGATTAAAGAAAAACAATATGGAAAGATCAGGTTTCACAGAGCACAGCGTGGATCAGTTGTTCTCTGTAATTCTTTACCCTGAGCTGTTTCATGGCACTGTCTTGCTGTCTGCAAACAGGTAGAACTATTCTGGTTTGAAAAGGTAAAAGCTGTAGGTTTTCTCCTCACTTCAACTCACAGTTTCATTCAGCAGAAGTAAAATATCAGCTTTTTCTGGTCCCTGGACACCTTTGCCCACCATTCCCCAGTGAAGCTTTTGTAGCATCTGGAGAGGTCACCCTTCATAAGGGGAGATATAAGGCTTAACTAGCCTTGAGCACTAGTCTCTACTGACTCCTTACCATTTAGGAGACTAGTTTTACTTCACTTCTCCATCTTCCAGAGGCTTAAGCTAATTCATCTTTCTACTGCTTTGTACTTTCTTCCCATCTGTTTGTGTGTCACCCATGCTAATCGTTACAAATTGTTCTCCACTTTGGTCAGGCAGTGGCAGCCTGTGCTGACTATCACACTTTTTGGGTAACTTTTTGTCCCTTATTCATCATACGGCCAAAAAATGCCAGTTGTGGTTTAACCTGGCAGGCAGCTAAGCACCACACAGCCGTTCACTCGCTCCACCTCACCCACAGTGGGATGGGGGACAGAACTGGGAAAAAAGAAAGGTAAAAGCTTGTGGGTTGAGATAAAGACAGTTTAATAGGACAGAAAAGGAAGGGAGAATAATAATAATAAAAAAAGAAAATACAAAGCAAGTGATGCGCAACGCAATTGCTCACCACCCGCTGATCGATGCCCAGCCTGTCCCCGAGCAGTGGACCCCCTCCCCAGCCAACTCCCCCAGTTTTATTGTTCAGCATGACGCTGTGTGGCACGGGACATCCCTTTGGCCAGTTTGGGTCAGCTGTCCTGGCTGTGTCCCCTCCCAGCTTCTTGCGCACCCCCCACCCCCTCACTGGCAGGGTGGTACGAGAAGCTGAAAAGTCCTTGGCTTAGTGCAAGCACTGCTCTGCAACCACTAAAACATCGGTGTGTTATCAACATTGTTCTCACCCTAAATCCAAAACAGCACCATACCAGCTACTAGGAAGAAAATTAACTCTACCCCATCTGAAACCAGGATATTATCTTATGGAGAAGAGAATACAGGTCCAAAGAAAGAGGGATGGCCATGGGAAAAATAACACACTGGTGGGCTGCGTGCTGCCCATTGGCTAGAGACTAACCACGCATGAAAGAGAAGGCCCAGATGCTAAGGTGGGACACCGATGGTCCTAAAGTCTCCAGGTCTGAGACACTTGCTAACCTACTTCTGAACAGCAAAAGCGCTTGAACTCACTGGACACCTATTTCCTAATTTGATATATATTTTTGGCAGGTGGAGCCAGATCAAGGCCTTCAAAGACATAACTACATCCTGTGACAAACAGCATGCATCATAGATGGAAAGAAAGGCTGAAGCCCCTACCTCACCAAATCTGAGCCTGAGCTCCCATATCTGTCTTCACTCATCCCACAGCTACCTGGGATGAGTAAATCAGGGCCTTTTTCACGTGTCTGTCTGACAGAGGTTGATGGTGTTGACTAGGGGAGGTTGCTCTGCTAGGGCCTCTAAGAGACACGATACATTAAGTGTGCTCAAACAATGCATAGCCCATGGTAAGCAGAGAGGGGAGACGTGGCTGCCCTTCTGCTGAGCAGGGGAGCCCCAGGTTTCCATGCTTCCTGCTCCTTGCAGATGCTACAGAGAGAGAACCATGACTCTCCTTTCTGATGATTTGATGCAGAACAGAAACAACTCTTGCAGTAGGGATCAAAATCTGTATAATTACATATTTTGCTGCAGTTACAATTCTAGGCTAGGCCTCAGAAAATACAAACCTCATCAAAAATTATTTTTATGCTCTTGGATAGTGAATATAAAAGCTTATACCCTTTATACTCCAGTGCTTTGATTTCCTCTGAAGCTTTATTGAACAGGCCACGATTTCAAAATTACACCAAAACTAAGATAACTGCTGTTGGTAAAAGCAAAACAATTGAACAAGCTCAGCTGAACAGACTGAAGGTGAAACTATTTAATTTTTACACAGAAAGTAAATTACTTAGATTTTATGTTCCTTTAACGATCCCTGTCTATTTTTCTGTACTGTCACTATCACAGGCAGATGGATCAGGGATCCAGCCTGTTGATAATGGAGCTGAATAAAGACATGACGTGCTGTCCTTGTGCCACAGGACATCCTTACACTGTGTACTGCCGACAAAGATGCAAGCTCATGCTGCTGAGACACTGGGCTTATTAGCTTGGACTTGGCAGTGTGCTTACATGGTGATTCTTGTTATTTGGTACAAATTTTAAGCAGAATATGTTCTTGGCTGCCTGTCCTGTACAGCGCAAGTGAACCTGAAGCTTATTTCCCTGTTGAAACTGCACTGTGACAAAAATGCCAGAGCTCTTAATAAAACATCCCTATTTAACGTCTGCCCTGTTTTCCTGAGAAATAGTTACAGTTCATCTAACATCAACCTATTTAATGAATATAAAGGTTATTTTTCTGTAGGCGCTTTATGTCAGTCTTGTCTGTTACATAAAGAAGGACTTACAGCTTCTTAAGACGTTAGGAATGATGAAGCCCCTTTGCTTCAAAAACCCACATGTGACTATGGCTTAACTTTTTCTTTAGTTTTGAACTTTTAGGAAGATGCTTATTTGAAAATATGCATCCCCTTATTCCCTCTGTGAGCCTGAAGCACGCTTTGGGATTGTTCCACTGACATGGGTGAGGAAAGAAATCTAGCAGTTGGGACTGATCGAGAAGTCAAATTCTGCCGAGGTAAAACCACAGTGTGCTCCTTGGAGTTCACACTTGGAATTAACTGAGCTCAGAGGACCATCTCCTCTGCATGTCTACAGCACAGGGAGTCTGAACCCCCTGATCCAGTCAGGTACTGGAAAACCAGACATTGCCACTCCCTCCCTGGGCCAACACTAACACCCCAGAGGCTCTGCAGCAGCCAGATCACAGACTGACAAGCTGAGGGCTACACCAGGAAAAAAAGAAAGGGGCGGGGGGGGGATTTTTTGCTCTTTTTGCTCCTGAAACTGGCATACTATAGGCAGAAGAGTGCCAGCGCCAGAGCAGGGGCAGGGGGGCTGCACATCTGGAGCAGCGGGAGCACAACCACCTCCTCTGGCAGCGGCCGGCCATTAGCGGGCTTAGGGGCTTGGCTGTATCATCGCCCTGCAGCCTTAGACTAGCATCTGGTGGTAATCTTGGAAGGAGTACAGTCGTGTAAATCAAAGTGCACCAGTTTTTCATCAGGGCTGCTGAAGTCATTTCTCACATCTGTCCTCAAGACTCAACTTTCTTTCAGGGTCCTATCCCATACTTATATAATCAAACGCCTGACTTCAATGGATTAATCTGTTCATTTATTTCAACCTAGTTAACACTTTCAGTGCCTTGGAAGAAAAAAAAAAGAAAATGGCCAAAATGCTCGCTTTTAAAATCCATCTATAGACTACAGTTTTATCATGTGTGCCACCTGTCTCTCAAAACAAATATAAATAGAAATTCTGTTATGTCTTGTGTTTAAAATGTACCACTTTTTCTGCTGCTTCCCTCAGTCTTTCAAACCTGTAGGATACTGTAATAAAAATTATTATCTAAATGCAACATAAATATAAAATAAAAATAAAAAAGACTCTTTTTCTCTCTGAGTGAACACTGTGGTGCTGCAAATTGTATCATCACTCTGCTGAAGGTATTTGAAATACTGCATGGTATAACAAACATGAAGTTTTTCTTAGAATAACCTTCCTGCAATAAATCCTCCACAAACTACATTTTCAAAATCCTGTTCTGGTAGCCTCCCCTGCATAGAGCCTTGACTGAATTGCAGAACAGACAGAAAAGATGCTTTGATTTGGTAAGATACTTCTGTTTTTCCATGGCTATATTTAAGCAGTCTAGAACATAACCTCCTTAGCAAGTGCTGTTCTGTGCTTTGCTTTGCCTGGTAACTCTAAGGTGTGTCCTCTCTTTTAATAAGTACACTGCAAGTCTTGCTGTTCCCCAGGGGAAGAGATGCCTTGGCAGAGCCTTGCTCTCCATACCATTCAGCTGGCACAGAGCAGACACAGGCAGAAGGAATGGGTCTGTGCTCCCTGCCAGCTGCTGTATGCCAGACTATGTGAGCACCCGCCCAAAAGACCAGGCATCCTTGCTTGTCCTTGGTGCACAGTGCCTGGTTTTTAGTTCCACAAGAAAGCAATGAGTCCTTGGCCTTCCTCCTCATTTGGCAAATTCAAAAGCTGCAAAGCATTAGAAAGAAGGGAATATATTGTCCCCATCCCTTTGTTGCTTTGAATTCTAATTCATAGTACCACGGCTCACTCACCCACAGGTGCCTTGCACAAAAAGCAGTTTTAGAGTTTTCTTTGCAGATTCTTTCTTTACAACCTGTGTCTGCTTAAGGTCTGATTCTGACCTGATATATTGAGGTATAAATTAGAGAGCAAGATCAATGCACATTTTGCTCTAACGCCAATATCAAACCAGAACCACAACTTTTTGCTCAACTATGTGAACACAGACTTTATAAATCAGAATCAAAATGTACTGAAAAAAATTTAGGGTTGGGCTTACTTGCCTCCAGAAGTTTGCTGTCTATAGGTCTGTTCCTGCAAATCTGAGACCAGCAAAAGTCCTGTTAAGTTCTGTAACGAGTTTTGCCTGCAGTGGGGTTTTCAGAAAGAGGTCTAATGTACAATTATAATTATAATTATTAGTTCTCATTGCAACCAAACCTGCTTATCATTGTAAATAGTAGAGAGAGCACAGGATTCACTGAAAGTTGTTTTCTGCCTGAAAAATAATAGTGATAGCATAAATAGGCAAGCTAGTTGGGCAGGGGAGAGTAACAACACTGTTTCTTTCTTTTGTGTAGAGCGTCAAACTGCAGGAATATTCTCCCTATTTCCTGCTGTTCATACCACTTGAACAGTAAAAATACTGAATGGTGAACTACACTGCCTGTTTGTAGTTTTTGCTGCTATATGGACACTCACAGCAGGGTTTGCTTACAGGACTACTAGAAAAACTGCCAATATATGATCTCAGTATCAGCTTCTTTCTTGACTTTTGTGTGAATGTTATAGACGCAGCGCACTCCCTTAAATAGTATGTTTTACAATCGAGGGAGTACAATTTCTTTTATGTATTCAGAGGTAAAATTAAGGAGAAAAGATAAGTGAAAGACAGTTCTGCGAAACAGAGATGACAGAGTTTACCTCCTGGAGATAGAGAGAAATGATTAATAGTGGCCATTCACCTTCAACTGGATAGAGCAATGAATGTTTCCTATAGCATTTTGACCATGTAAGGCTGTTTCAGATGTACATATGACTTTTTTAGATATTAGAATTTCAGAAGACATTTATTGTGCAGTGTGGGATACAAGTCCTACACAGTACATGAAACTAGACTTCCCTGCAAAGCATTAAGCAGTATACTCAGGAAAAGCAGATTTTTAGCTTCCCTTTTTCATATTTGCTCATTCCAGAACCTTGATTTTCATTCTGGACTGCAAGTAAGTTCCACTGTCTTTCATGTTGGTTGTTCACATACTTTAGATTCCAATTTTTTTAATAAAAAAAATCATTATGTACATTATTTATATAGTATCTGTGCATGGCTAAATGCTTTTGAAAGTCCCATACAAAACATTCAAGGTTAAGAACACCATTTTAAGAAGCCCATGAGTGACTCCAGGAAAGTGAATTTACAGCAGCAGCAAATGGAAGGGCGTGGGTATGGTGCAGAAGTGGGAGCACTGGAGTTCACTGCAACTAGCACCAGAAACTCTAGGAAAAGCTGTATTTCTTCACCCGCTTATTTCCACAAGACAGTGGAAGCTGGTGGATTCAAAGTAGATGGTTTAGACTGAGGGAATAATTGGCTTTGATATGTAAATTCTCTTTTTATAAGTATCTTTGCCTAAGTACATCTTAAATGTGTGCTGTTTTTTGCAGAACTGTTGGACTCAAAACTAAGCTTGAACATGAAATTTTCTTTAATAATACACTATATTCTTATTCATAACACATATACTCTTAAAAATGAGGAAGCTGTTAATGTTTACTGGAATTGGGCTTGCACTTCACAAAGAATCATTCTTACTGGAAAACCATAGGTTTCATCTAAATAGGAGACCTAGGAAAGGTTCAGAGCTCCCAAGTACGGGTGCAAGTTTTGCCCATGTCCTCATTCTTTGTCTTTTTTGCCCATGTCCTGATTCTTTATAGTTTCCCTTACCCCTCAGGCTTTCTGCTCCTCTCCTCCACATGCAGAGGCCAGACAGGAACCACATCATCCAACAAGGTCCTGATCTGGGCACGTACGGGACCAGGCTCACATGGTGACATGAACCTGGAGATCAGTTTAGACACAGCCATAATGAGCTGGGAGCCTCCTTGACTGGCCTTCACTTTGCCTGTGTAATGTGGATGTGCACTGTTGTTCTAATTATTAAAAAAAAAAGTAAAAAGAGGGAAAGAAAGAGCACCTGAAACACTTCATATTTCTTATTTATAATAAGGAGGGCAGAGAGGCTATAAAAGGTAAATTTAACATGCCTGAACTTAGAGAAGAAAAGGAATCAAAACTTGGCAGCAATATTTTTTTCCTTTAGGAGACCATAAATGATGTTGTGCAGGGGGAATATCACATGATGAAAAAACACAAAAATTAGAGTTGCAGTCTTCAGACCAGAATGGGTATAGAGGTGCCAGAGTTTTCACGGATTTCACTGATCTGTACTCTTTTCAGGAGTCACTGGTGTTTTTATTAGAGAATTATTAGTTATTTGAAAAGAGGATACTTAAAATTGTTTGTACATGATGCTAGAGAGCTCATAGCTTTTCACCTTTTAGAAGCTCCCTGACACCATCCAGAGAAGTAGTAAGTGTCGTTTTCATCTGAATGAACATGATTAACTTTGATGGAATGCTGGCGGTGTTCTTTCCAAATGCTTTTTTTGCCAGTTGTGTGTATATTTCACCTTGACTTGAGGGTGGGAAAGGAGAGCTGAGCTGAAGAGAGAAAGAACATTTTTTACACAGCAAAGCAGATCTTTTAGTCCCCGACTCAAACATTTGGGAAAAATCTTCAGAGGGGAATAGTACAGGAGTTCCTTTCCGCTTCTCAGTTCCCTCAGCAACTAGTTTTGGTCACAGTCCCATGTGTTTTTTTTCCATGAGACAGAACAATTGCCAACTATTGTGTGTAAGGTATTGTGGGATCAGAGGCACTTAGCTATGGTATGCTGGGATGTTAATGGGCATTAAAATATTTGAAATTTGCTGAATGCTCTCAGATTTCATATCTATGCTTATCTGCATGACTGGTTCATTTAGGCAGTTTTGGGGATGTGATGTTGCAGTAGCTGCAGCATACTACATCTTGGATTACAGAACATTTCTTCACTGTTTTCTGTTTCTTATCCACCCCAAATTCACTTCCAGGTTCTCTTACGTAGATGTTCTGTAGTAATGTAAGAATGCATCATAGCCTTTACTTGAACAAAAGAAATGGCAAGTATCTGCTGCACTGCAACCCACACAAGCCTAACGTTTTGGAGGAGTTAACTTCTCAATACAATGTCTAAAAAGACCCCAAAACCTCCAGAAAAAAAAACCCTATAGAAGAACCGGCCAAGTTTTTTTCCGCCGTTGCCTGCATTTGGTTATTGGAGGTAAGAGCAAAGGTGAGATGGGCACACTTCTGATAAGGCTCTGAAAGAACTCACAAGTGATAGAGAACAGAAAGTGGGGTAGGAAACTGAGGGTACGTGCCCAGCCACTACCAGGTGATGGGAGATGAGCTGGAGTAAAAGGAACCTAGTAGTGATTTTTTAAGAATAGAAGAGGTGTTTTTTCCCTAAGAAATCTTGACCTGTTTATGGGAAGCCATCTCCTTCTTCATAGAATACCTAAGAGCTGGAAGATGGTTGCATTTGGTCCAAAAAAAAAAATAAAAATCCATCTGATCCAGCAGTAACCTATTCTTCAAAACTGTCAAAAAGCCCAAAGAAGAGCAGCAACAAGGCAAAAGTGTATATTACCAGTAAGTACCATTCCAGTGTACACTTACTTTCAACTCAGTGATCTCCTGGGCTGGATGTCATTTCAGTGCCATACCTAGTAACTCTCAGTAGATTTCTCTTCCATGGATCTGTCAAGCCCCCTTAAATCTTTGTAAACATTCCACATTCTTCAGCAGAGAGGTCCACAGGTCTCACACCACTGGGGTGAGGAAACTTCTTTTCAGCCTGGTTCCTACTAGATTCATCTTGTGCCTCCCTCTTCATGTAACTGGAAGAACCAGTGAACCACTGATGTCTATCCACCACCTCCATGCGTCAAAGCTTGTTGACATCTGTCATTCCCTGAATTGTTTCTACTGGAGACCAAAGTGTTCTAGCTTACTCAGTTATTTCTGGCACTTAAACATTTCCATACATTTGATTGTCCTTGTTGCCCTTGTTTGAACCTCTGGTAACGACCTCCTGGAAAATCCTCATGAATGCACCATAGGTACTCTCTCCAAGCCCTGATGTGTCCCCACCTTGCCTATCTCCACTGGAACCTTTAGGCACAGCAAGCAAATGGGAGCAGAAAAAATGTGTGTAGGGGAGTATAGTTTTGAGTTTCATGTAAGGTAGCTGATTTGTAGTGTCTTTTAGAGGGGAAGGCAGTAGCTCCAAGCTCCTTAAGTTCCTCCATAAGTTCCTGCAGGCACAAGAGCAAGGCGGTTCGTTGAACTCTTGCTTGTTGTGTGAGGCAACAGAAGGTAAATACATCTGTGTCTCAGTCTTTGCAAGAATTCAGAGGGCATGAGAGGTGCTGCCTCGCTTGCCACTCTTTGCTGAGACTTCCCAACTATTTGTTGACTTCCCAAAGGTATCTGGAATCTTATTGCTTGAAGATGTGTCCTTATGGCATACCCGGCCTGCTCTGAACACAGTTTGGGGGAGTTAGTTTTGAGAAGTACGTGAAATACCAATTAATTGTACTAGGTCAGAGTCCTTAGCTAAAGAACGACAATCGCTCTGTGCCTCCTAGTGCTGTTCGGAATTTATGAGAAATTTATTCCGTTGCTTTTTTTGGTCTCTTTTTTCTTTTATCCTTTTGCCCTAATTATATTTATGCCTTCCCCCTACATGGTACAGCTTCTGACACAACAGAGGTGACTAGGACTGACACAGTCAGCCTTCGCACAAAAAGAATTCAGATGGTCGGGACACGCCTTTTACTGATGAACATTAGAAAATGATATTTACCTCCTGACTGCCTTTCTCAAAAAGAACCTACCAGTTTTTCCGCACAGGTGATGACCAGGTTCAGTAGTGAAGGCAACACCTGCTCAACTGTTTCCAATCAATTGCACACATGAAGGATATTAAATGATTCTGCCCCTGACCTGGAGCTGATGGCAGCAGCTTTGGGAGGACAAGATATATTTGTAATTCTAAAGAAACCCTCATCTTGCTTTGAGCTGATCTTTCTTCATCTTTTATTGACAGAAATAATGCCAGGATGGTAGAAATGGAAGAAATTGGTAGAGTGGGAAAAATACCAGGTTATTTTTCCAGTTTGTGTTACACATGTTACACATTTTGGTCTGGGTTACAAGTGCAACCAGATTTTCAGCAAGACTTGTAGATGTATCTCAGCCGCCTACTACAATTGCCTATTGACCAAGAGTTTTTATAATGAACTCTAGTTTTTTTTTTTTTTTTTAAGTAGTGATTTTTGCTGTGCTTGCCCAAATTTTGGCAGTTGACAAGAAGTCTCATTTTTCTGGGCTAGATTCTATGCGAAAGCTTCTGGGGCAGCGATCAAGAGGGGAAACTTTGTGTGGGTTTTCACATGCCACCCAGGGCACATCAAATGCTTACACAAGAAAATGATTTAAAAAAACTTTAACATTCAAGAGTTGAATTGAAAAATTGGTGAATCACATGAATTAGCAGAGGTACAATGCTTGAACCTGCATGCACTTTTTCTATTTTAATTGACTGTATAATAGATAGACAAACTTATTTAAACCTAGAGGATATTAAAATGTGTATTCTGGTATCTCAGGCATCCAGCAACAGGTAAGGCATGTAACTAATACTCAGAAAAAAGTTATGATCCAGCACTGGGAATTTGTTTTCATCTCAATGTCATCTGCAAACAAGTTGAATACAATCCTGAAGATAAAAAAAATTGTGTCTTACTGAGACCATGACTGTGCATTGGGTTCCTGATAGAGAGAACGGTGCTGCTGCACAAAACTTACGACAGGACCC
Organism: Chauna torquata; assembly: GCA_013399475.1. Lineage (NCBI taxonomy): Eukaryota > Metazoa > Chordata > Aves > Anseriformes > Anhimidae > Chauna > Chauna torquata. Next base: position 69,938 of record VXAL01005660.1, on the reverse strand, counting down.
TGGCTTTAAAGAGGAGTTTAGTTTTCCATCCTATGCCTTTCCGGTGCCGCCAGGCGGGTTCCTGACAGCGGTGGCTGGTTTGGTTCTGCAGTGAGATAGATACTGCGACCCGAGGAACCAAACAGAGATCATGAAACAGCTGTCAGTTGTTTTACTACTTTCTATCACTAGTAAGTGACCCGGGGTGAACAGCTTCTCATCACATTACCAAATCCTTGAAGCTCAGGTAATTTTTTTTTTTTAAAAACTTCATTTAAGTAGTGAAATTTACACGCCTGGTTTGGTTACTTTAATAAAATAAAAAGAATAATACAGCTCCTACATCCATGGTGATGTGTGCTTGTCCTGAGGAATTTGCTGGTCAGTTTGCACTGATTTTATACTGTATGTGGAAAGATGCCATTGGCTTGTAATGGTCCTATGTTTAGCTTTTTATCTAGATTATAAATCTCTTGCAGACACAAATTTCATTAAATACTTGCTAAAAACTCTAAATCAGGCAAGAAACATACACATTTTGGCGGCAAAGCCTAGCTGTGATACCACACTTTGCAATTCACTACTACTTAGTTTTGAAATACATGTGGAATTCTTCACTCGCTTACAGTAAGGTTAACCAGGTTCCCTTCCTGCCTGGGCTTTTTATGCATTAAAACTGCACAAGGTTTTAAAAATCTAACTTTAAAAAAAAAAAAAAGCAGTTTAAAGTTCCGTTAAGCCACGCTCCCCGAAGGAATGTCCAAACCTCCACTCCTTCCAGAGCACGAGGAAACCCCTAGACCCCTTCTCCCCCTGCTCAGCGCCAGTTCCTACGAGGACGCTGAAACTCTTCCCGACCCCCTTGCGACGCAGCGCCCGCTCCGCTGCCAGCAGCGCCCTCCAGGACCCGCCGCCGGGCGGCAGCTGCCAGCCCAGCCCAGCCCAACCCGAATGCGCTCCGCGCCCGCGGCGCTGCCGGCCGCGGCG
>VXAL01005660.1:48815-68869 GCA_013399475.1 Chauna torquata | reverse complement strand
GGAGGGCCGGGCTGGGGGCGCGCTGCCTGCCCTGCCCCGCGGGGGGTGCCGCGGGTGGGTGCCGCTGCAGGTGCCGCGCCGTCGGGGGGTTGTCCGCGTGGTTTGGGCGGCCGGGCGGAAGAGTTGAGCGTGGTGAGCTGGCAGACGGGCGCTGACGTTAAACGTGGGGTGGTGGGGAGAGTCCGTCGGGAACCGCGAAGGGAGGAGAAGGTGGGATTGCAAACGGCGAGCGCTGCCAAGAGCCTTGGGCCCGAGGAGTGGGAAGGGGAAGAGAGGCTGCTCTAACAAAATAAGAACTCACCTTTTTTTTTTTTGAAAACTGGTTTTGCTCTTTCTTTTCCCCACCGCTGAGGGTGAAAGACCCACACGAAGCTAGGTCAATGGAGCATTGGGAATAGCAAGGAAAATGGGGAGAGTTTTTTTGCAAATAGTTGTAGTTTATAGAAATAACGTGGATTAGCAGTTAAAATAAAAAGTAGGTAAAAATATAATGCCAATATGGAATAAATTGATAGCTCCTTTGATACTTAACTGTTGACTTTGTGCTTCAAAGGTGCTTTAAAACCAACTGATCCTCAGCCTCTCTGAGACAAAAAAAGAGTGGGCTGTAGACAAACGAAACCAGCTGACATTTGAACATGTGTGAGAACTACTGTAAATCCTTGTTAATGTTTCAGAGACACAGGGAGCTTTTGAAAAGGTCTGTATTAAACCACATGCAGTTCGTATTCTGGGGCTGAAAGGCGAAGGAACATTTTCCTTTGTCTCTTTCCATGCTGGCACCAAGTCTGACACTAGCTATGTGGTAGAGTCTGGAGATGGAAAAGACCTGGTCCAGGGCACAATTATTCCCTTCTGCTCGGTTGCTAGTGTTTTCTCCCTTGAACTCCCAGAATATATCTTGCTTAAACTCTCAAATTTGTTTCTGGTGGAGCTAATTCACAGAGGTGAATTTGTATGTGTGCTTGTGCACAGATGTGCGTTCAGCATGGGGTGTTGTACATCTGTTACCAAAAACACTTTCCATTTCCTACAGGGAAAAAAAATGAACATTTTCCGCAAATCTTCAGTCCTGTAGTAAATGCAATTCTAACTTTACGGACACATTTAATATATAAGCCCTACTGTATGTTCAGAGGTGACTTCAGAGGTAAAGTCAGCTGTCTTGAAGTTGAGTAACTGACTTTTGGAGGGCATGAGTATGATACTGAAGCAAAAAGCGTGGCTTTATTTCACATGCTATTTTTGGTTACTTTTCTTACTATCTATTCTTGCTACACCTGAAGTGCATCAGGTAATATGCTGATTTATTAAAATGGCTGCAAAATACAGTTTGGCTATTGTTCTAAAATATTTGCTTTCAGGATCAAAACTTGGCTCCATTTCAGCTACAGAGAATTTTACTGTTGGCTTCTGCTTGCAAAACAGTTTGTCTATTCTAAAATTTTTGCTTTTGAGATGAAATCCTGACTTCATTGGAGTTAAGGAGAATTTTGTTATGGGCTTCTGTAGGCTCTAAACTTCAGTCTTATACCTTGCCTTTCTGCAACATTCCCCAAAGGTAAAATGCAAGAAAATATGGGAAAGAAAGGGAGTTCAAGCACCAAAACCAAATAGTAAAGATAAATAACAGCATGTGGGATAAACACTCAAAAAGAGATATTGCTATCTTTGTTAACGTGTACTACTTCTGCCAGTTTAAAATGAATTCAGAATTACACCTTTAGAATAGTGGACAAGCTGGAAAGACAAATAGCTCAAGATATCAGAAACAGCTTAAACAGAGACAGGGATAGTGACGGGTATCCAGATCCCTTGGTCTCCCTCTGGTCCATCGTTTTAAATCACAGTGGGTGACCGGGCAGGCTTGAGGGAGAGCTGGGACTTTGTAATACTGGCAGCTAGGAAAGCATTAAAACTCTCTAGCCAAGCCTGGAAATTACTCATGTGGTAACGTGCCTGACAAGATGGGGCTATAAAACTTGCACCCAGCAAAGAATTTTGGAGGAAGAAAGTAAGAATTTCTTTTCCTCTACTTCTTGGAGCTGAGAAGAGGAATTGCCAACACCAGGGTTCTGGTGTGCAGCTTTGACTTGAAGGTGATGAGAGCCTGTGAAGGGGCAGGAGAAAGGCTGGGGTATAGTTTCCCTCTTAATGAATCTAGATGTGGGATTTAGCACAGCATCCCACACTTTACAAGGAGCACAGGCTGCAGAAACAGAGGCAATCCTACATGGCATGAAAACAAGAAAAGCTTCATATGAAGTGAGTGCGCAGGCAGCCTACATTTGGTACCTGAACTTGAGAACATGCCATTTATTGAGAAGCCTGTAACTGCACAGAAGAACCGAAAAAGGGAAATACTTTCTTCTAAGTGTGTTTTATACCTTTGAGCTGTCCCAAGTCTCACCTTCATGAGAAGGTTGCAATAGCCTGAATAAATGATTCTTGCTGTATGTTTGTTAGAGCCACAATGGTACAGAAACAGGAGTTTAAACAAGGCTTATGTTGTTCTAGTTTAAATCACACTGGTTAATACTAAATTGGAATAAGTGTGTTCATGCTGAGTTTTGCACCACTATAACTGGTTAAAAAAATTGACGTCAGTTGAGTGCAATGTCCTTTTAACTCCCTCAGAGACCTTGAGAGCTGCAGGATAGTGAGAGTGGCTCATCTTGATTCTGAGCTAGATTAGGTTTGGAGTCTGAAAGAACATGAAAGCAGTATAATCCGTGTGTGAAAGCCATGGTTGAGTTAACTTTAACTTTGTGTAGTCAGGGGTGTTACTGTAGCAACCGAGAGCTGATAGCCTGAGGACTTACCCACTCCTAGGGCTGGTTATTCAGGTTGTGCTGAGCTTTGTGCTGTCAGGGACAGGCTGCTGTTGGTACCTGAGCTAGCCTAAACTTGGTTGGGCTACCAGGCACTGCAGTGGCAAGACACTTAAGGTGTCTCTGCTTTTCTTTGCTACCTTTTTCTGTTTCTGTCCCCATCCTCACTCACATCTAACACAGATCTGTGGTTCTTTATCATGGGTCTGCTGAAAGCTGGTACTCAGTAAGGTGTCACCCTCACCCTGCCATTGCTGTGGCTTAAGACGTGGCAGCACAGGAAGTTGTGAATGATCAGCTGGTTTCGTAGTAATGAACCAGTGCTGAGCATTGCATTGGAGTGTATTAAGATGTACTTAGCTTTCTAAAATGAGTTACAAGTGTCTTTAAAAGGGTTTAGTTTTACAATAAAGAATCTTGACACTGTCTGCAGCTTACATGGGGATGCTTCATTACTGTAACTGAGTCATTCTATTTGGGCTGTGTCAAAGGCACTGAACTGTTGTAAAACATTTCTCAAACTCTTTCACTTAAAGTATTTCCATCTTCTCTTCTGCTGATATTCTCTTATTCTACAGAAGAACAGAAACACGGTTTAGGTATTCTTTTCCATTTTGTAGAAATGAGAGACATTTAAACTTGGGTACACTTTAGAAGCTTCTAAACGAAATTAGATATGTAAAGGCAAATCATCAATACATCAACCCCCCATAGGAGTCTTTAGAAGCCATGCTGATAGATAACATCAGATGACAAAGTCACATAACCTGACCAGCTCTGTTCCTTGGTATGGTTTTAGTCTTGGAAACAGTATTATGCTTGTATTCATCGCTTTCTTTATAAATATAGAATTCCTTTTTAAAACTGCCCATAGGAAAGAAAAGGTTTTTTGAGGGACCTGTGAAGGATTATTATTGCCTGTGAATAATATTGCCTGTGAAGGAAAGCTTGTTCTGTCTTGAGATTCTACCTTAAGACATGCACAGTCGCTTCATTTTAAACTTTTGGCTAAGAGTACTGGAAAAAAAAAAAAAAGCATTGATCTTGATAATTGTGTAACACATTTTTTCTTTTTTTAAGTGAGAGGTATGTCTAACTGGATAAACAAATTGCACCGTGGCTATGTGTAGACTTCGTATCAGATGTCTCTTTACCCCTGCTAGAGAAAGAACATCAAAAATATTTCCTGTATCTGAACCCAAAGGATTTTCATTTGAGTGAAAAGTCATCGAATTGTAGAATATCCCGAGTTGGAAGGGACCCATAAGGATCACTGAGTCCAACTCCTGGCTCCACAAAGGGCTATCTAAAAATTAAACCGTATGTCTGAGGGTATTGTCAGTCTTGCCATTAGGCAAGCAGTTTCTCCAGTCTGTCTGTCTCGGTGAAAATTTCAGACTGGGAAATACGACAATGGCAATTTAGAAATTTCTTGCACGTCCTACACAAACCGTGTGTAATTACTTTCTGTACAAATGATTTGTGTCTAGTAACATGTTGAACTTGTATTGCACATTCCTCCAACCCTCTCTGAATTTCTGTACTTTGCAGTCATTAAAGATGTTGACCTTCCTCTAACTTCATGGAGAGCTGGACTGGTTTTGCAGATGGGGATACTTAAGGTATAGGGAGACTGAATGATTTGTCCCAGCTGAAAGAGCAAGTCTTTGGCAACTGTAAATCTAGAATTTGGGTCTCCTGACAATAACCACTGGAACATTTGCCATTAGTAAGTTTGTATTAGACGATATTTTTAATCTAAAAGCCAAACATACCAGTTCTGTGAGTCCCAAACTAGTCTAAGCACACTCAGGTTTAGATACAGTTTCACTTCTTTTACTCCAAGGGCAGAGGCATATTCACAATGAAAGATTATGTTTAGTATCTAGCTTTAATATACACATGATTTTTGCAGTCACTGGATACCCAGTAATGATTTTTTATAATGTTGAGAAGAAAAGAAAAATGATAACAATGTTTATTTTGAAACACTCTGAGAAATCCGACTTTTGAAACAGTGAGCAGTGCTTATAACTGTTCGATAGCAGCTACTGTGCACAAAAGATGACAGGTGCTGGGTTTTTATTTATATCAACTACCATTTACCATATGTGCACATGAAAATATTTAGAAACAAAAGGTACTTTTGAAAGAGTAAGTTCAATGAAATAGTGTGGTGTGAGACTCCCCCAAACAACACACAGCTGCAGAAGTTCTGCAGTGGACTATCATTATGTTATTGATTGAATGCTTCTAGGAGGAAAAGAAACATTACATATAATACCATCCTGAAGATAGGTGAAACAGAAACTACTTAGATGTTAATTTATCTGTCAGCTGCACTGGCATGGAAAGTATCTTTCCTCCTCCTCCCTTTCTCGCCCTTAACATTGCCTGATAATTATCAGGTCATTTTACCATCTGTGCTTGGAAAGATATTTGGATTGTCCTACTTCAAATTTGGATGCCTCAATAGCTTGAAACTGTATATAATTAGGTACCATGCACTTCAGAGCTTTATGCAACTTGAATACTGAAAAATATTAAAAAGACTGAAAAATGTGAATGGTGAAAAACACTGGTATTGCAGGATCCTGTCATTCCAGTTCTGAAGTGTTAAAGAGCCAGAGAATAAAGTCTAGGTCTGGTGAAATATGTCAGAAAAGAGAATGGAAGAAAAACAAGAGGACCCCAAAAAGCATATTTAATGCAAACATCCTCATGTCTTACAAGCAGGCAGTGCTAGAGCGAGATGATACAAATAAAACTGTCAGGGATCCAGGGGCTCCCTCAGCCCTTCCTGTCCCTGCCCATCCCAGGGCTCCTACACACGGCCCAGGGCCCCATTTCAGCCCCAAGGGCCGTCAGCCCCTGCCCCAGCAAGGCCATGGTAGGGCCGGTCCCCAGCTCCCCACAGCCCTGCCCTGGTGGCCATGGGGCCTGCCCAGCCAGGCCCACCCATGGCCCACGTCCTGACCCAGCCTTGGCCTGTCCCTGTGCCTGTCCCCAAGGAGATGCCCGGTGCCCAGGGCTGGGGCTGTCCCAGCTGCCCAGCTCCTGGCTGGAGTGGTGGGGTGGGAGAGGCTGCTAGGCCCTGCCTGGGGCCCCAGTGGGCCCCTGCCACCCCCAGCCATGGCTTGCAGGGAGCCACCAGCCTTGCTGCTCCCTGATGTTAATTTGATATTTATCTTCTCCATCTTAGTAGGTGAAGCAGTGAACACGTTCATAGTCTTGCAGTTCAAATCAGGCGTGAGTCATTAGTAAATCAGAAAAGGCAAGGTGGCCGAAGCTTTTGGGTACCCAAAGTTGCAGTGCAGTCATAAATATGAAAATACCATGCTGAAAAAATAATCTGAACTGACACCCCCATATTTCCTATTAACACTCTACCTGAATGTGCAGACATTGAGTTAATTTGAAAAATATTCTACTGATTTAAGAAGAGCTGACACTACAGAATTTTAGTTCAAGAAAGATTTTCATCAGGATTTCCAGTCTGGTGGAGGTTGTGGGATCTAGAAATATACACTGAAAGATTAGAATATGTCAAAAAACTTACCTGAAGTAATCTGCTGTTGGGGGCGTGTTCCTTTAAAATTAACTGTTACACTCTCCTTCCATTCAAAACAATTTAAAGGACAACCTCTAAAACTGTTTCTAACTCTTTCTAAGAGAAAGTATTGAAAAAAATTTGCAGAAAACATGAAAAAAATTGCTAAAGGTGCTCAATATTTTCCTTTAGATATTTTCTTTCAGGGCAGACCAACAGTTGTTTTCACCTGGCATCCTTGTTGGGAATGCTGTTTCACACAGTACTACAGTGTAGGAAGGATGTGCAGTATAGTTAAGAAACATTTTAGATCACATTTTAGCTTTTTTTCTTTGCTGTTGATGGGGAGAGTCATCGAGGTGTGACATCTAAGCTAAATCTTATAGAATGGACTACCCAGGGAAGTGGTTGAGTCGCCATCCCTGGAGGTCTTTAAAAGACGTTTAGATGTAGCCCTTAGTGATATGGTTTAGTGGAGGTCTTGTTAGTGTTAGGACAGAGGTTGGACTAGATGATCTTGGAGGTCTCTTCCAACCTAGACGATTCTGTGAATCTGTGAATCTGTACATCATCTGAATGCAGTATCTCTTTTCCTTCATTAGGTAAGTACCTAATGTCTGATATCTTGGGTAGCAGGCAGACTTCATCGCTTACTGCTCTCTTAAACATGGTGATTTTAGCATGACAGCAAGTGGCTGGGGCATAGGAGTACAAAAATTTTTTCCCTTTATTTTCCCTTGTGTTTATTAAACTTTCCCATGTAAGCAACTGACAAAAAAAACACCCTCCGAATGTAAAAATGCTCCTCCGCTTGCCTCTTGATAGGCCCTTTCACTGTTGGAGGAACAAGAAAAAACTGAAAGCAATGCATTTTAAAAAAAAGGTTTTTAGTTGCTGTGTTACTGGCCACAGACACAAACACATGAAAACACTGAGTACTAATAGCTAAGCAGAGTAGAAGATACCTTTATGCCTCAGGAGCCTGTTAAACCATCTTTCACTTCTCTGAGTAGTGTCAGTGGATGGCAGCTTGTTACTTCTGTAAGAGATGCCTTTTTCTGCTGTTTCACAACACTTAAAAACATTTCTCTCACATACCATCCTTTAATTTCTGTGACTGTGCAAGTGGGAGAATCCCATATTATAACATTTAAACAAGGCATATGTGGAGCTTAGTAGATAAGTTGAAAAAACTCAATTCAGATTCAGTTATCAGTTTAATTATTCAATTGTCAGTTCAACTATCTTGCTAAACTTTACAAGACAATTGTGTTTCTCCAGCACAGCTGGTGTCCTGCTTTTCCTGCCCACAACGTGAACCTAACATACCAGAAAAACCATGAACAGTTTTGAACACTGGCTCCCCGGAGTGAAAGCTCTCCTTATACTAAAACACCAAGTATGAAGAGCTCTGGGACCTTTTCCCAGGGAATGACTGTTTGCTGCCCTCTCTTAGTGCAAAGCTTAGTTGTGAAGATCCGTATGAAATATGGATAGTCTATCCTAGTAACATCTTCATTACTGCAAAAGTATTTTGGCAGAATTGCATTTTGCTTCCTGTGATGCAGTTTATCACTGGGGAGAAAAAAGTGGCTGTGGCTTAGAATACTGTGTTTTCCGGGAAAATGAAAAATATGTCCACATGTACTTTGGTTAAATTTCGTCAAATTGTTTGATATATCTGATAGTCAGAATTACACTCTCCATGCACCATGGAAACTGTTTCCATAGTGAAAATCTCTCAGCTCAGAGACAGTTCTCTCTGGATTAAACCCAAAGATTCAGACTGACTATCTAGAGCATCCTCTAACAGCTGGGAAGGTCAACACTTAAGAGGAAATTGTCATCCAGCTATCTGAAGTTGTACCATCCTGCTGCTGGAATATATTCCTACCCTCCAGAGCAAGAGAAGAGCCATGATGTTTCCTTCCATTCCGTGCATCTTTGGTATTCAAAATGCCATTGGGTGATTTAGAGGCAGTTGCACATTCTGTCAGTATTCTCAGTTACCTGTCAGAAATACAGATAATTGATGGCATTCCTTTGTAAAACAGCTGTAATAATCATCCTCTGTAACACCTTAGAAAGGCCATATACTCTACTGCAGAGGAACTGCTTTTAATCGACGTAGGAAGGGTGGAGACACTAAATAGCATATAATGGTAAGGTCTTTCACATTAAATACACCGTTACCTGTCTGAAAGTTGATTAAGAAAGAATTGTGGGATCTTGAATGCTTATGGATCAACATATTAAAAAAGCCTAGGAAGGGTTTGTTACAGGCTAAGTTAAAAAGGTAAGTTGCTTCCTAAACACCACTCTAATATATGGAAATAAAAACTGTATTGAATTGGATGTTCTTTGAGAAGAGGTTATTTTATGGACTGAAGACACCATGCAACAATTTCTGTTTCCCAGGAAATAGGACAGCATTGGCTAAAAGCCCATCCTGGTTCAGCAGTGAAATAGATGCAGCAATTAAACAAAAACAAAAACAAAACAAACAAAAAAAAACAACCAAACAAAAAAAGCAATATATAATAATAAGAAACGAGAAATATATTACAATTTCTACACTTCATAAATTATGAATTATGAAGGGACCTAGAGCCATCAAGGAGAAATTCATGGCTGGCAAGCCTAAGAACAAAAGGGATTTAAATGCATCGGGTATTGTGTAAATCCTAGCACTGGCAAAGAGCCACTGCTTGACAGGTAAATCATTAATAATAATGCAGAAATAGCAGAAGTGTTCAATAGAAAAATCTGTTCTATGTTTGGAAAGAAGCAAGAAGCAACATTATATCCTTATACCACAAGCGAAGCTGTATGCTGGCCCCTTGTAGGGGGCAAATACTGGATTTCTCAAATGTTTCTGGAAAAGTCTAATACTGTTCCATATTATGTATTATAAAGGCAAAGTGGCTGCTCAAGGTAAGCATAAACTTGTTGGTCTGAGACAAGTCCAGTAGAATACAGAGGAGTGATTTATACAGGGTGCAATTAGAAAAAAGTCTGAGGGTTGAAGTAGAAGTAATGCTAGTCAGTATGGTTTGTGAAAAAAGCTATCTCAGAAGATTTAAATCAAGTATGCTTGACATTAGCTCACAAAGTACAAGCTATTCCTCTGGGAGCTGGGTTGGTAAACATGTCCACATAGGTGTAATATATTCAGACTTTTGAGAAGTACGGTACATGATTTCATATAACATGATGTTCTGTTTAGCACAAATCAGGAATACCTCTATGCAATATTAAAAAAGTGTGAACTCACAACTTAAGAACCAGCTGACAGTTAAACACAGAAAGTGGTGATTATTAGGAAATTGTGATTAATGGGAACCATCTGAGCAGGGCCCCATAGATAAAAGTACCAAGTCTGATCCAGTATTTTCATTTGTGATTTTGAAGTAAATGTAAAGTCACTACTGGAAAGCATTTACTTACAAACCAAATTCAACCAGTGCAAAAAACAGAGGAGCAATGAGTTATGGAGGATCATTTGGATGGTTTAAGTTCAGTATGCCCCGATTTTCCTGTTTGTAGATGGTTATTTTGTAACATCTGAGACAATTATCCTGTATTTTGTAGGATCCACATAGGTGGAAGGGACCTTCAGCTGAGGTGGTTTAGTGGGAAATAGTGACTAGCCCAGTTGCCATTACCAGGGGGAAGATGATCTCCTAATCACTCACTACATATCAAATATCAATATGAAAGCAACAGATACTAGATGACAAAGGAAACCAAAACCTATTTATGAGTAGTTACTGTGCTCTTGGGAGACAGTGGATACAATCCAGGACCAGGAGTCTGAGGGACTTAACTTTTTGACTGGACCTTGCTGCTAGCCTGCTGATGACCTTTTACAAAATACATCATCTTCCTCAGCTTAAATTTTCCTGTCTAGAAGATGCATAATGATGCTCACTACTTTCAGAAAGAACTTAATGGATAGTGAAAAGTGCCAGCCAGTCTTACTGGCTCTGTATTATCTCAACTACAGCCTCGTGTGGTGGATGTAGCTAGTAATGCCTCTGAAAATATTTGTTATAAAGAAACAGACTGACTAAACACTTAATGAATGTAAAAATAAGGCTGTCTTTTGGTGTCTTGGATCCTTCCAAGCATTCAGTGACAAAGTCCTCAAAACCAAGGAACTGGAAAGACAATATATCACCAAAATTCACTGCTGTTTCTGCAGAGTAGCCCCATATAGCTACGTAAAGACATACTCTATATTTCTGTCTAGCACAGATCACTTGTGGAACGAGATAGGTAATTGCAGACCAAGCTTTGGTGTCTTCTCTTGGCACTTGACAAGGAACTACTTACTTTGACCACTAAAATGGTGAGCCAATCCAAATCCAAATGACCCTCAGTAAAAACGCCATGTTCCCTTTTTATAATCCCTTTCATACCAAACCTGTGGATAAGCACCTCTCCTGCTCGTCCTGAGATTTGATTGCCAGTGACAGCAACACCTCTGGAAAATCATGAAAACAAAGCTAATCCTATCAAGATTTTTTTTTTTTTTAATAAACCCATAAAGAAGGATTCCACACTCATAAGATATACCTGATATTTCTCATTTTCCAGCTTTCCTGCAGGATATCTGCCTCATGGGCTTGAAAAGCTGGAGGAGACACCACCTATTTGCAAGTCCAGTGCTAAAGCAAGAGCTCCTCTAAGGGACAAGTTCTGTAGGAAGGCTGTTGTAGTATTTCTGTCCCTCTCAGACAGCATGATACTGTATAAGAAATGATGAGGGATGCTTGTAAGAATTTCATTAGGCAGCCCCTTTGCACTGATAACACTGAAAAAAGTGCTTCATATGATTCCTGTCCAAAACTAATGAAGGTTTAAGCCAGAGCTAATGAAGAATAAACTTTTAGAAGGGAGCAAGGGGTGGTTATGAACCTATTTAAAGTGCCTACAGGAACCTCAGTCCCTCTAGTCCAGATTACTTCCTTTAGCTGTGCCTGCTAGCACTTCAGTAGAAGAAAGAAGAAGCCTTTATGTGGTGTGGAATAGTCTGTCTCTCCCATTAAATTTCATCCAGAGTTCTCATTCTAAACATGGACTCTGAAGTTTGGGGTTTCACAACTTTCTTACACGTAATTTAGTTCCTAAATACACCAGGGTCTTCTAATCACATCTGGAAACACTTCGCTGGGGTTTGAAATGTGTAGAATCCATTCCACCTTTTTTCTTAAAACCATGCTGAGCTCCATCTAATTACTGAGAGTATATTGATGCATTCAAACAGATAGTGATTCTCCAAGGAACATCTTGGCTATAAATACATAAAAATATGTTTTACTTTATTTCAGAATCCTCACTGTATCTTTCAGCTTGATTTTTACTACCCAATTTACAAAACTGCAGGTATTTGTTTTTTAAAACTGCTTCGTTAAGAAGCTACGCTGACCGACGGGAAATAATTTACTTCTATCTCCTGCCATCTAGTGTCAAAAGTATAGCAGTTGCACCTCTGGCAGGTGACACATGCTCTTGCACCTCTAAACTGCGCTTGACAGCGGGATTATATTTTTGTCAGTGTTTAGCACCTTAGCACAATAAAAATAGATGTGTATATATGACAAAAGATCTCTTCTGTCGTTATTGATTCCTATGTAAGCACTAAAACTTTATTCACAGCCTTTGGAATGTGCTTAGCATTGAAAAAAGGTGCAGGTTTGTAAGTGAGCATAGCATAATTTAAGAAAACCCTACATGATCAATCAAGTGAGCATGCATATTTTTGCATATAGTTTTTGGAGGGGGGGATAATATGAAACCAGAGGTCAGTTAAATATACTTTGTTACCGTCTTCGCGGACTTGGAGGTGTCTCGAGGTAGTCTGTTGTTGGAGCAGCCCGGGTGAAGCTTTTGGAAGGCTACTGCATCGGCTGCCAGCAGCCCGGCTCCCTCACTGAAGACTGGGCTGCTCTAAAGGGAGGGAGGCAGGCAGCACCTCCCCAAGGCACTCTGGTATAGCCAACTTTTTGCAGAGCTGACTTCAAGCCCACTTTACAGCGAGGTGAATCTTACCGCATTTTTCCTTCCTTTACTCAGCCTATTCATTCACTCTACTTGTCCATCAGTTTCCCGTCTCCTAGTTATGTACAACTGCATCTTCCTCTTTTCCTTCTTCCTCCATCTTTGCAGCACTTCCTTTGCAGACTCTTTTAAAGCTCCTCTTTTTTTAAGCCTAGCTGACTTTTCCAATTCCCTCCCAAACTTTCACCCTCTTGTGATTCCTTTCTCCTCAACAGAGCAGTTTCTCTCTTTCTTTCCTCTCTTCTCCCATTTAATTCCCTCACATCTGCCTTCTCTTATCGATTCCTCAGGCTTCATCGGACTGGATAAAGCCCTGAGCAACCTGGTCTGATCTCAGAGCTATGCCTCTTTCAAGCAGAAGGTTGGGTTAGAAACCTCTTGAAATCTCTTCCAACCTGACTTTTCCTATGATCCTGTGCAATACTCTTAAGAGGAGGGGGATTCATCCATCTAGTTGAGTGTCCTCTGTGTACACTTAGTCAGGACATTATTTTTTTGCTGTTAAACTCTAAGTCAAGTATCAGTATCAGTAATGAGGGGTATGAACATGTTATCACAGGTACAACTACAATGATAACACTGTAGAGATTTTAGTGTTGCATAGATAACACTACCATGAGCATAAACTTTAGGTAACAGTCACATTCTGGCTCAGTCTGTAAGTCCCAGAGATGGCAGTGGGAAGAGGGAGTTTTGAAGGGGTAAGGTTTGAAAACAAGACTGTAACAAGACAGTAACGCTAACTACAGTTACCGTGGGGATAGTTCAGATGGGTCCATGGACGACTTCTTTCCCAACAAGTTTCTTAATCTAAACTTCAAATCCCTGTACAATTTGTCATTGTTCCTTCTTACCTTCTTCACTGTACTTGCAGTATTATTTGCATTACAGGTCCCAAATAAGATCAGTACCCATTGTACTAGCAACTGTATGAAGAAATATTAAAATAAAGAAGTTTGGGGGAGGAGAAGAGTGAGAGATTTTATCATCCATACATTGTTTTCTTGACATTGTTTCCCATTAAGAAGTATTATGTTGAACACCCTCCCACTCCCACTCCCAGTTAGTTACTTTCTTGTGCAGACATTTATGAATTTGGATGGAGCCTTCAAATGAACAACAAACCCTCCTCCTCAGTAAAAAAGGAATAAGGCAGTTGAATTGCCAGTAATCACTGAGACATGGGCCACATTTTAGAAGCTGTAAGTCCTAACATTTATTTGTTGAGATCAAAGGGTAAGTTGAGTAACTGTACTTTTCCATGTACCTATTTCTCAGGTAGATTGACAAAAAGATTTTTTAACTCAGATCTGCTCACCAGTTCCATTTGCAATGGAAAGCCAGGTGTGTGTATACCTGCAAAAACATCTGCATTTGACAACATGTATAAATGCTTTAATATTAAATTATATTAATATTAATGACAGTATATTACATTATTATATTAAATGCTAATTTAAAGTGCAGCCTGCTAATTGTTTAAGAAAAGGTGATCTTCACCTCTCTTAATAATGAATCTTTCCTCAGCCTTAGGTAGTGATAAAAAAAAAAAAATCCTCCTCTCATGTGTGCATGGGTGTGTGTGATATTAATCTGAGCATGATTTGTGTCAGCTGTTCTTCAAGAACATCCAGGAACTCACTGGTGGTGACTTGTGGAATAATTTAGTGAAAGACATGAATGAGGTAGAAGAATCAGGCTCTTAGCTTAATAAGAGGTCCTCTGATATCCTGAGCCAGTATCTCACCATGTTGTAAATGTCATTCTAAAATGAGTCAAATTTGCAAGAAAAAAAGAAGTGGTTAGTCTTTTCAGACCCCTGGACAATAACATCCCCAAAGACAGTCTGTCTGAGCAGTAGTTCAGCCTGTCCTTGCGTACGTGTTAGGCTTTGGATTGACAGTCTTCTCAAATTTGCTTCCACTGTTTCACTCTTATTTGAACTCAAAGGGTCCAAGGCCAAAGCACAATATGACATTGATCTGAAGAATATAGTTTAATTTTGGTGCAAGATGTCTTGTCATAATGATGAGGCAAAGTTTTGACAGACTCCCATAAACACAGCATTACTGCATGGATGGCATCTTCCCACCGTGGTTATTTGGCAAATACCATATCATTTACTGCCCTTTTAATTTATCTCCCTTCTAACATTGCAGATTTATACACATGAACTCATATATATGTAGATTAAGACTACATTTTAACACTTACGCCAGTTAGTAAGGCTCTTGTGAGGAGCAGGCAGATGTCAACGTACTTTTGTGTCAAGGAAGCTGTGTGGGAAGGAAATCAGAGAATAGAGCCATGGATCTTCCCAGCACTTGTTGCAGAAGTGCTATATAATGGACAAAGGTCACCCACAAATTATTCCTTCCTCTTTAGCAAGGGGAAATTAGAAGAGGTTTGTGGCTAGACTAAGCCACAGAGTCTTTTCCAGGCTGCTGTTGGACAATGCAGTACACGTTCATCTCCTTTCTCAAGACTATGTCTAAAGACAGTCTGGGAGCAGCAGTGTAGGATAAACAAGAACACCACTGTATTTGATATTCCTAGCCTGTGACTCTTTCAGGCTCACTTTATTCCGTGCTTGCTATTCTTTTAGCTAAGCTGCAAATGGAACAACACATGCATTTTCAAATTAAACTTCAAAATCACAAAGTCCGTTGAAAATAGCATGATCTCCCCCTTGATACATTTCCTTGGTCTAGGAAGACAGCAGGCAGACTGAACTCTCTTTCCTTTTGTTATGTTCTGCCCAACTTGTTCATATAAAGTAATATTAACAGTGACCTATTAATTATATAGATAGTGTCTGGCATTTAGAAACAGTATGTGTCTCTTGTATAAATACTGTGAAAAAGGCATAGTAAGCTTTTGACCAGGCACCACTAAATCTTTTAGTTAATTTCCAAGCACCTGCAGATCAATCTATTTCTCTTAAATTAGAATTACGGCAAATAAGAGTATTTAGCACCTAATTTAGCCTGTGTGTAATTAAGTCCCTGGTTAATTTTAAACAGAAGAGTGGTTTCTATCTATGTATACATGCAATTGATTTGCTACATTCAGATTTTAGCATGTGAGAAATGAGTTGGAAAAAACAATTTTTTCTGGAATTGCAATAATCATCTCTAGCTCGGGCAACCGTTTATTTCTTAAGCAGTATTTAGTAGTCCTGTGATATTGAAAAGAAAATCTTCAAAAACAAAGGAAAAAAAATGCCAAAGCTGCATTAGTCACCACATTATGAACTGCTGTAGGAACCTAAGATGACATGCTGAGGACAGAACAGCATCATACTACTTTTATACCACTTGGATATCTGTGAAATTCATATTTGCTAGCTTTTTTGAAAGCTTTGCCAAACAGTGGTTGCATTAATCCCTATGCCTTTGGTTTGTCTTTTTACAGGAAACATCATAGAATCATAGAATGGCTTGGGTTGGAAGGGACTTTAAAGATCATCTGGTTCCAACCCCCCCTGCCATGGGCAGGGATGNCCCACTAGATCAGGTTGCCCAGGGGCCCATCCAGCCTGGCCTTGAACACCTCCAGGGAGGTGTTCTCTGGGCAACCTGCTCCAGTGCCTCACCACCCTCATAGTAAAGAATTTCTTCCTAACGTCTAATCTAAATCTACCCTCTTTTAGTTTAAAGCCATTACCCCTTGTCCTATTACTACACTCCCTGATGAAGAGTCCCTCTCCAGCTTTCCTGTAGGCCCCCTTTAGGTACTGGAAGGCCACTATAAGGTCTCCTTGGAGCCTTTCTCTTCTCCAGGCTGAACATCCCCAGCTCTCTCAGCCTCTCTTCATAAGAGAGGTGCTCCAGCCCGCTGATCATCCTTGTGGCCCTCCTCTGGACTCGCTCCAACAGGTCCATGTCCTTCTTATGTTGGGGTCCCCTTGAACGCAGGACTCCGGGTGGGGTCTTATGAGAGCGGAGTAGAAGGGGAGAATCACCTCTCTCAACCTGCTGGTCACACTTCTTTAGATGCAGCCCAGGATACGGTTGTTAATTTAATATTATCATTTAATATAATTATGTAGTCTCTAAATAGGAGATTTGAGTTACTTTAGTAGGACTTTTACAGGAACTATGGACGTTGATATACTGAGTTAAGGACTATCAGTGTTGTTGGAACAGGACCTGGCTCCTGCCAGTGGTTTGAAACAACTGTTTCACCACCGTGAAGCACCACAGTGTTTCTTAGCACCAGTTTAGACTGTATAAGTGGTTGCATATAATCTTTTTGCAGAATAAATGGCACTATCACTGAAGTTAAGGAATTTGCAGAGATGTCAAATGCAGTAGCAGAGAAAGGTAAAAATGGAAAAGATTTTCAGAGGTCCATAATGTGTTGGCACTTTTGTAATCTTCTTTGATGGTACATGACAAAGTAGAGTTCAGCTTTGAACGTGACGAAGAATCCATTTGCTAAGCTGTTTAATCAGTTCAAAGAATCTGGCAAAGACAACAAGCTAACAAACAGCTAGATGTTATCACATACTGAATGCTTGTCAGAAAGAAAAAACTGGACAAGGAATGTGTAAGAGATCTTAGGAATCCCCTTGTTCCATGTAGAGGATGAGCAGAAACACAAATGAGGGGAAGTTGTCAAAGGTGTACCATTTGCTTACATTCTGGTAAGGCTGTGGAGAACACTGGAATAGCCTTACAAATTTCCATTCCACTGTAGCTAGCCAGCTGTCTAGAAAGCTGAGATGAAAGGCATGGAATATTACCAGACAGAATTATTCACTGATCTGAAAAAAGTCATTGTCTGAATGAACTTGTGGTGATAAAAATTACAGAAAAATTCCCTTTAGGCTGCTTCTAGTGAATTCTAACCCAAATTATATATGAAGGCCAAGAATGCCTCTTTATAAGGAACAAATTAAAGTTGTTTCTCAGTCTGTAATGTATAAATAGGCTATCATACCAGCTGCTTGACAATTGTAGTATATCTTAACTCTGATTTATATGAGAAGAATTCTAAGCATCATTGAAATATTTTAAGACAATCCCCTGAATGCAAACATTTTATATTCCTGTAAATACTTCTGTCATTACCATAAAATTGCCCAGACCATGTCTAAAAATTCTTACACTCCATTCAGAACTACTATATACATGCACACGCTCATATCTTACACTGCTTACTTTGCAGCAAGTGCTATTTGGGTTCTATATTGGTCCAGGTTTCTTCATGGAAATAATTTAAAGTGCCTGAAGATAATCTATGCATAGCGCAGAGCATCCAGATGTGCTAGCATTCCATCCTGGCTTGCATGGGTCAGCTCCTATGGATATAATGAGTGGGCTCAGGATCCAGTCTACTATCTTTCAACAAATGTTTAGCCACATTATTATAAATGTTTCCATCTAGTTTTGTCAGTTATGTATCAGAAGTACCTGTGTTTCAAGATCAGTATATCCACTTTGTTTTCTATAAGCTGCTTCATTTCTTTATCTATAAGTATTTGCACTAGAAAATGCAGTTTTATAATACTAAAAACAAAAAAACAGTGTAAGGCTCAGTGAATGTATCTCATTTATTTACCATAACTACAACACTATGAATAATATATATGTCTAATTATGAAATGGCCACTGAGGAGTTTAATTAGCATATTTTACTTTAGTAGTGTAAAGCATTTTATTAATAAACTTTTTATAGATCATGCGTTTGTTTTAAATGCATCTCAGATTGGTAATTTCCAAACCGTTTTTTCTGTTTCTTCCAAAATATATGGGAGTTTCTATGCTATAACCACAATGATGTAAGAATATTTGTTCTATTGGTAGAATTTTATTATAATAAAATAATAAAAGCTGGCGGGGTGTATGTGTCCACAACAGGGGAACCCAACAGTACCTGCAGCATAATGGTGGAATTAGTGGTGGTGCCAGATTAGTGCAGGCAGACGTAATGCTCTTCCTTTCTCCTTTCCTTTGTTTTCCACCCAAGACTTCAGTTTACCTAGTTATATACCTCATATGCCCATAACCAGACATCAGATCTTATAAATTTATTTATATGGTAGCTGTATCAAAATAGGTGTTTTCTTCTGTAACCCTTGCTGACACTTTTCCCTGAAGATGTGTTGGGCTGTCAAATTGAAATGACAGTTGTTGTCAGGTAGGCCTGGAGAAATGACAAAATGGCAGAGGAAGTCACAGGGACATCATACCCTGGCACACATCCAATAAAAAGCAACATCTTTCCCTACAAGTTTCTACTATAAGAAGTTTGACAGTGTTATTCATTGAGAACTAAAACTTTATGTATCTGCAGAATTAAGGAATATTTTTGAGCAGACAAAAATAAAGTAAAAGCCAAACAAACAGAAAAAACTCAGTGCCTCTGTTGTGCTTCTTAATGTACAAAGTTCCTCTTAAACGGTCTTTTACATTCTGTTAACTTAAGCCTCGTAAAACAAACAACCCTGAGCTTCCACTAGAACCTTTCTAGGGGGAGGTGCAGGGTGGCTAAAGTCAGTCCTTGTGTTGAACTGCCCCCATGAAAACGTCTCTTTCACTGCTGAACAATGAGGGAGCTTGGATTCAGCAGCCTTAGGATAATTTTACTGTTTTAGGCAGTCCCATTGGGTTTCTTCCTGCTGTTTGCAGAGTTTTAATTGCTTTTTGGAATAATTTATCTACTAATATAAAGCCTTGAACATCTTGCTAGGAATAGCTCCATGAGTTGTCTCAAAAAGCAAACTAAACTAGATGATCATAAGAGTCCTTAGGGACATAAAAATCAGTTAATCACTCATTCAAGGTTGGATAGATAATGACCAGCAGTTTCCATCTATCTTCTGATTGGAGAACTACATGAAATGTGCTGGTGATCTTGATCCAGTTGGCCACATAACTGAGCTGTCAGCTTTGCAAGCCTTTGCCATCACAGAAACCGCTGCCTAAATTGGGTTTAAAAGAAGCTCACTGCTGGAAGAGGTCACTGCAGGCCAGGGCTGATGGATTTTGATAAGACAGTGTTGGGAGGTTGGTGCCAGTTCTGCTCAAGCTGAACCTTTTTGTGAATTCACAAAGGAATACAATCACCACAGCTATCATTCACACACTCTATCTCTAACTTGACTAAACTTAGAGACAAAAAAACCCAACAGATTCCTGACAGAGTGTCAATGATCTTGTTTCATAACCATCTGCAAACAAGGTGACTTGTCACAAGGGAGACTTCTGGCAAGGTAGCTGAATTATTGACCTTGTAGACTTAAATGCCTGGAGTATACGATATAAGCTGGGGTATGTACTAAATTGCAGTGCTCCTTGTAAGAAAAAAATATTTATACATTTTGTGCATAGGTGTCTTTTTAATTCATACTGTGTGCTGAACCACTGATATCTGGTTCCATAGGACCTAAATCCCCACAGAACATGTACAAATGTACATTGTGCTCTTTTTTTTAATTTGAATTTCTCTATCTTACGAGCTTATTGTGCTCCTGCTTGAGCATGCTGCTCCAAAGAAAAATTGAAATAAAACCCATAAATATTAGATATTATGTTTTCTTTCCAACTCTCAAATGAAGCTGATCTACGAAGCTATAATTTTACATTGTTCCTTTGATTGTCGCC
>VXAL01005660.1:0-29391 GCA_013399475.1 Chauna torquata | reverse complement strand
TTCTTTTCTTTTCTTTTCTTTTCTTTTCTTTTCTTTTCTCCAAATAAGAAATAAAATTGGACTGGGTTTCAGACATTTCCTTATTTCGGTCATATAACTCAGCCTGCAATTGTGTACAGATTATTGATTTCTAGCTGTATACATTTTTTTTTCTGTGAAATAGGTCATAACCCACATATTTTTTGTCCTTCAAATCCTGAACACAGCTATTCATACTATGCATGTCCAATTTTACTGGGGAAGACATCAGATATTGTACTTTATTCTAATGGCTGATGACTGCTTTCACAGTAAAGTTGCTTCAGAGGAATTTTTTCCCTAGTTGTTTTAGGTTGGGGAATTGTTCGATTAGGTGGCATACTGGTAAAAATCACACAGCAGCTGTGTTGAATTTGGTCACAAGACTATGGGGTAGGTGCTGCATGTGTGCATGTATGGAGGAGTGTCAAGGGAGGTGCTGAGGGGCGGTAGGGAATGGCTGTGCAGGAGTTAAAGGAGTTTGGTGGTGGTGGTGGTGGAAGGGAGGGAGTAGTGTGAGTGTGACAGTTCTCAGGTGAGGGTGTGGGTTTGTTTTGTATTGGGGGTGCCCTGGAGGGCTTGGGGGTTTCAAGGGCTGAGGAGGGGGAGCGTTGGGGTTTCCTGGTAATGTGGGCAGGAGAAACTGTTGGGGGGAGTGGGGCATGTGGCCAGCAGTCTCTGGGTCAGGGCTTCAGGTTCTGAGAGACCTGTATTTGGGTTCTGGGAGCACCCTGTGCTTTCATGTTTGGTGTTGGGGATGTTGCTGGCAGCTTTGGGGATTCAGGGGGAGCAAGGAGGCTTTTTGGCACGGGGCTGTGCAGGCAGAAGACAGCAGCCATGGTATGGGGTGGGGGTTGTGCTAGCTGAGGAGTAAGAGGTGCCCCAACCTTGCTATTCAAACTCAAAATGGGCTTTGTGTCTGTTGGCTTAGGAGCTGTCATGGACAGGACACATTCCAGTTGGAGAATTTGTCGCCAATTAACATAAACATTTAATTACTGTTTTGTGTATTGAGAAAGAAGACAAGCCATAAAAGACAAGGAAAACACCTTTCTCTTTTCCCAGCCTTAACTTCACTCTAGACACCTCTCCTTCCATCTTCCTAGTCTCCACTCTCCATATGGTTGGTGGACCGTATGTTTTGGTCGTCATGCGCTGCTGTTGTGTGGCCCCTGTCTGCCTCTCAGGAATGGGACAGACCACTGCAGCAGAGCTGCAGAAGGTATTCTGCCCTTGAAAAGGGCTGCCCTCGTCTTTCAATCATAATGTTTGCAAATTTGTTAAGTCTTGATATCGTCTTCTGAATGACAGCAAAAATGAAACCGATACCTGCTGAAGATGGGTAATCAGACCTATTTGCCAAGATAAGGTTTTTTTTTTTTTTTTTTTTGCTGTCAGAAGAAGAACTGAATGCTGAACAGAGCTGTTGGACATCTTTATTTCTAACTGTGAGAGTATTAAGATTAATTGGCTCTGCTTTAACTTGTGACAGAAACGATCTTGAACTGTGTAGACCTGGGGACCTTACAGGGAACTGGAGAATTTTTGATTGTTAAAGGGCTAAAGGGCCCACAAGAAACTTCCTGTTGTTTTTTTTTTTTCTTGCCAAGAAAACAAAGATGGAGGAAAAAAACACCTTAATCAGAATACAAAAGAACCTTGGCAGGATATTCTTTTGTGCTGGTATTTCCCTGCAGGTGCTGGAAGAGTATAGGACACGTTAGATACATGTCTAAGAGCATCCAGGATCCTCACATATGAGACGGATAATGTTTCTTGTTTTCTTATAGCTACCCTACTGACATCAAATACCTACAAAAAATATGTTGAGAGAAATCATGTGTGTTGTACTTTATGTGTTTAAGCTAAATAATTGCTGTATTTACCAATAGATTTTGCACCCAGGCACTGATTTAAGTTCTGATTTACTGGTAGGAGAACATGAGAGATGGATTTGTGCCTGGATGGATTAGAAGGACACAGTCTGTATTCAATATTATCATATATATTGAGTCACGTACACATTTGCTAGGTGGGTCTATTTAATGTTTGCCAAGTGCTTGGGGTCAAATGAATAAGTACCGGAAACAGCAGACATTCTTGCTTGCCATCTTTGCAGGAGCTGATGATACTAGAAACCATATTGTTGCTTGTGATGTGAGAAGTTGTGCCAGCTGGAACCAAGAACCAGTAATGGAGTTTTATGCAATAGGGTTTGTCTCACCAGGACTATCTTTCTTAAAATCCAGAATTTTCCCTTTTCAAGTGTTAAATGGCCATTTGAAAGATGACAAACCTAAATGTTCTTACCAGTTTTCAGCCCAAAAGCATTTTTTTTTTATGTAGAGGTTCCTTCAGCTGCATTCTTGCCCTCAGGGCAGCTTGGAGATACTGAAGGGAAGGAAGGAAAGTGAGGAAAGTGCAAATAAAATTGAAGTGGAAAGAGACAAAAAAATTGGAAGTAGGAAACGGAGAAGTAAAAGGAGGAACAACAGGGAAAGGAAGAGGACAAGGAGGGTGGAGGACAACTAGGAACAGGGCTGCAACTGGCTGATTGTGTAGGTCTTCAGTTGTGCTGCTATGTACGTTGTTCTTTTGTACGTCTCAAACGTGCTCTTTCCTCTGCCTGGCCTGTGAAACATGCCAGCGATGGCATTAAACATTAGACTATAGTTGTGTCAGTAGGTCACAGTCAGACTGAATGCGTATTCTGTTTCTCTGGTAACTAGCATGATGTTACACTGCTTGTTCTAGGTCTCAGTTCCAAATGAACTAACAGTGGATCATATATGGTAAGGTCTTGGTAAAAGGGGGTTGTGTGGCAATCTTGTGTTTAAAAGGTACACATTCAGTGTGCTGAAGACTACTTTCTGCTTGAGAAGTTTAATATGAAAGCTATAGCATGATGTGATGACAGTGAAAAATGTTGATTGCATATATGAAGTTACATATTTGTGTAAATAGGGATATTAATGTAGTTGGTTCTAGCTTGAACAGTACATTAGTATCTCCAGCTCAGAAATGACATCATGCACTGTGAACTCATCTAAGCTGTTTAATTATTCTATATATCCTCAAGATGAACTATTTTGCACGAAGTGTCCAGGTTCACTTTCTCAAGCAGGATATTCTGCTAAATGGAGTAATAATAGTTCTTCTGATACCAGTTTTTTTATTTTGAAACTTGCAGTTTTCCTAGGAATGTTAAAATAATTACTTTCGCAGACATAATATTAACCGTGGGACTGGAGCTAATGAAATTATGTGTTAGATCTGTATAAGCTGTTTCACGGGAAGGAACACAGTCTTGTTTACTTCCTAACATGTCTGTATTCCTGTAAGTTCATCCCTGTGTGGGAGCGCTGCCTGGAGTAGCTGAGGTTCCTGCTGTGGAGTGGTGGAGAAAGCAGGAGTTCCTGTGCCAATCACTCTCCCCTTTACTGGCCGCTCAGTGAGGAGCACAACAGAAACACCGTCTCTCACTCTGTCAGTCTAATTCTAAAGGTGGGAAAGAGCAATTAATGTCTTACAATTACACCAAATCAGAGTGGAACTCTTAAGGAAAGAATCCTGCTACAGAGCAGGATGCTCTTCTGGTACATGGACAGCAATCACTCAAGTCCTCTGTGATTTCTTACAGTTGTTACAGACTATAAGAAGTCCTCTTACAGGCTACCTTGAGTTTTTTTTATACTGACAGCTGCAGGAGGTCATGCCGCAAACTGCTGAAGAAGCACTGTAACTTTCCCTAGAGCTGCAGTGAGGTTATGTACTGGTTCACTTAGCATACGCATTTTGCAAATAGAGTAGTTGTACGAGTCCATAATGATAATCCAAAGATTTGGATACATTTCCCCCCCTTTTTTTAGATATGTTAGTTGCAATTCAGAACTAATTGTTTCCATTACATTATGAGATAATGAATAATGTTAAGCTGGAAAAACAGCAGGAAGCAGATCCGGTAATATAGCGAAGACATGTTTTTGGCTTTGTCAGGGCATGAATGTGTTTTGCTAAGCCAGTTGATCTGATTTGGAAGGCCTAATTGATGCCAAGTTCCTTACCAGCCTCAAGATCTGGAGAATTTTAGACTGTTCTCTTCCTGGAAGGCAAAGAAGGTAGAAACTCCATCAAATTCATCACATTACTACTCTCTCACAGAGCTGAAAGCCCAGGCTCAGTGGAAAAATTCTTCCATGAAAATCTTTACCATCACATTCATTTACTTGTGTATTGCTGCATTTCTCTCTTTAAAGGATTAAAAACTCTTTAACTTGGCCTACTGTCTATTTTCTCCTTTTCTGAACAGAGGGAAACTTCAGGAAGTATAAATAAGTGGTGGTGGTCTGCGAGACGTCTCATTTCCTTTTTGCAGGCAGATGTGGAATCACTGAGGAGTGACCATATCCTTCAAAGACCAATGCTCCAGGTAGATAGAATACTTTTTAAGATCTGTCAGCCAGGAGGGTCAACTGTATCCTGGGGTGCATCAGGCACAGCGTGGCTAGCTGGTCGAGGTAAGGGATTGTCCTGCTCTGCTCTGCACTGGTGCGGCCTCACCTCAAGCGCTGTGTGCTGTTTTGGGCACCACAGTATAAGAAGGACATGAAACTATTAGAGAGTAGATCTCTAGAACTTCAGCCCATTTGAAAAATTAACAGAATGACAGGCTAAAGAAGGGCTACAAAGATGGTGAAGGGTCTAGAGGGCAAGACATATGGGGAGCAGCTGAGGTCACTTGGATTGTTCAGCACAGAGAAGAGGAGACTGAGGGGAGGCCTCATGGCGGCCTGCAGCTTCCTCATGAGGGGAGCGGAGGGGCAGGCACTGATCTCTTTTCTCTGGTGACAGCGACAGGAGCCGAGGGAATGGCATGGAGCTGCGACAGGGGAGGTTCAGGCTGGGTGTTAGGAAAAGGTTCTTCACCGAGAGCTTGGGCACTGGAACAGGCTCCCCAGGGTTTCCCCCTCAGGGCTCAGCTCTCCCTTTTTCTCTACATCCCTTCCCCATGCTAAAATACACATGAAGTGTGTCTCCCTTGAGTGCAAAAGTCAAATCTCTGATTTTCTTTTTAGATCTCTGGTACTCGATTCAGTGCAGAAGGTCTTCATGGCAGGCTTGTTATCTAGTTTTATTTCACCAGTTTTCCTGTATTGTCTGCTCAGTCTCTGGTGCTTGATTCCTCAGCATTGATATGCAGTTCTTCCTATCTTCAAAATCCTGAACTGCCTTTAATTTTTTTGAATCACAACATTCTGGGCATTGTTTTCAATGCCTTGTCAGGCCAGCCTCATTTTAACCATCTACACGGTACAGAGCTGTGTTGAAATTGTTTTAAAACTTTTTTTCTGGGGTCTGTTAAGTGACCCTTTGCTTTTAAGTGTTGTGATTCTCTTCAAATGCTGAAAAATAAGCTCATATAATCAGTGGCAGATGCAGCTGCTTGAAGTCGTCATCATCATCAGACCACAAACACTTCAGAATGTATGATAGCTTCAGTGCAGGTAACTGTGTAGGATCTCTAGAACTTCAGACCATTTGAAAAATGAACAGAATGACAGTTTCTAATGAGCTGACTCTAAGCTGAAAAAAAATCAGTAATTACAATAATTATATTATTATTATATGGCTTCAGAACATACTTCTTGCTGCTGTACTTTTTGCTGCCATACTGTCTGCAGGCCAGGTATAAACTAGTTGGTGAATTCATTATGAGAGCCTATAGACTGTATTAGACTCTTGCAGAATAATCCTTTATTAAAGAAAGTCTGTTCCTATAGTACTGAATTCCAAATGGATATGTGTTGCTGATAAAACATTCATTTCTAAGAAAGCTTACTGATGTTCCTTTTAATTATCTCCCCAAAATGCTAGACAAGTATTCAGCATGTTGTTTGCATCTCCTGCATTGTCTGTTTTGTTATCCTTTCTTTAACTTCCATTGTTACTATTGATGTTTGCTGCCGCAGCCAAAATCACAATCGTGACAAACTCTTAAGTCTTCCTTCTTTCTAAACACAGTAGGAAGTGATTAACAGCTATTCCGGTTCTTTCTCCAGTCTTGCTTCACTGTAGAGAAGTAACTTCATCAGCTGCTCCCTTTCTTCCTTTCTTCAGGTATTTTTGAAGAATCCTTTACAGGTTGGAGTACCCACAATGAATATTCCTTTTTTTTTTTTTTTTTTCCCTTTTTGGCTGTTTTCTTATTTTATTCTCCAACGATATGGACACCTTGAAGAAAATATTCTTACCAAAAAAGGTTAAAGTTAAACCTTTAAGTTAAACATGACTTAAGCTAACATTACCAGTGCCATACAGGAATGGGAGGCTAACTGGGGGATAAATGAGAGATAATGCTACCTTCTGTCTTTTTCCCATAGGTACTTTGCTTGTTTAAAGGTTCGGTTCAGTTCTCAGCCTTTTGAATACAAGGTGCATAGTTACACAACTGCTTTTTTTCTGCCAAACTATGGCCATCACCTGTGGGGAAAAAAAACCACTATGTTCTTTATTTTCTGGCAATTAGGTGTTTTTTTCTGTGAGCCCTGAAGGTCCTGTTCTCCAGCTGTATTTGATGTGCTATGCACACTGCAGAGTACATTCAAGGAGTGTAGGGTCTACTAGGGTCTACTACATAGACCACATAATTTATATGGAGTGCAGAGCCTTTCTCTTTCTCTGTGGTTTCACTCACTTGCCTTCAGGTGCTCCCAGCCTTAGAAGGTGATTCAGTCACTGAATTCCATTGTGAGATGGGGTACAAAGCAATCTTCAAGATGATCACAAGGGAATATCTATAGATTTGATCTTTACTCTGATTATTGAAAGTTTTAAAATAGTTCTCTAGGTGTGTGGCAGTGAAAAAACTACTGCAGGCTTGAATGACACTACCATTTGAACTCCAGTGCATTTCAGACTTGTGGTTTGTGATGTTCCTCTTTAGCTATCTGTTTCTCTACCAAGAAGTTACTGTCTTACTGAAAAGCTGTTAAATGGTAATATATGTTCACATTTGCTTCAGAGAAGCGGGTGAGGGGCTGGGCTTCTAGTAGACTAGAGAAGTGGTCTCTAAACATTTTTGATTGCATACCTCTGTCAGTAAAGAGCTTTTAAACCTGCACTCCCAGTATATGTATAATTATTTATAAATTATAGCCGTGTACTACTGTACTAAGCTTGCATAAATTATGAAACATACACAGAAAGAGAAATTAAAAAAGGCTGAGATGAAGAGAAAATAGAATTATTTTAAAAATAGTGGTTTTTTTATTAATGGTTCAAAATTATTTTCTTCCTGCAACCCAGTGGATTGTCTTGTGCACTCCATTTTGGAGACCGCTGGACTTGATGATGATTTTTAGCAAAAGAAAGATGAACCTACCTACTCTTCTTTCTGCCAGCTGTGTTGTAAAGTTGATAACCTTCAACACTAGGGGAGAGCAAAATCAGCAGGGTAAGCTGTTGGTCATAGAATCATAGAACCATTTAGGTTGGAAAAGACCTCTAACATCATCCAGTCCAACCTTTAACATCATCCAGTCCAACCTTTAACCTAGCACTGAATGATGATATATAAATACTCCAGGCAATGCCACAACAAAGACACATGCCTAAGCCTGAAAGAGTGTCTCTGAGAAGACAATCTGCTAATTGAGTTCAAACCTGGATATAGAATCACAGAATGATTGAGGTTGGAAGGGACTTCTGGAGGTCATCTGGTCCGGCCCCCCGGCTCAAGGAGGGCCACCTAGAGCTGATTGCCAAGGAGCATGTCCAAACAGCTTTAGAGTATCTCTGGGGATGGAGACTCCACAACCTCTCTGGGCAACTTGTGCCAGTGCTTGGTCACAGTAAAAAAGTGTTTCCTGATGTTCAAACAGAAACTCCTGTGTTCAAGTTTGTGCCCACTGCCTCTTGTTCTGTCACTGGGCACCACTGAACAGAGCCTGGCTCTGTCTTCTTTGCTCCCTCCCTTCAGATATTTATATACATTGGTAAGATCCCTCCTGCGCCTTCTCTTCTCTAGGCTAAACAGTTCCAGTCTAGGCTAAACAGTCTCATATATATTTATCTGTTATAATGATAACAGATAAAGTTCCTGTATTAACAAATGACACAATAAAAAGTATATTTTCTACTAGAAGGAGTGCAAGCATTGGGTTTTAAAGCTGCACATTGGAAGTGGGACAGCAGATCTTACAGCTGTGCTACTATTGTGTATAAACCTCTTTCTAAAGTAATATGTATTGCAATCATTTGAAAAATAATGGAAAATATAAATATTGAGGCAGCATTATTACTCTAACGGAATAAATTCTGTTGTTCAAGAAGGAAAAAACCTAACAGATATAACTTCCACTGATTCGCGTGGATGCGACTGTTTAGTCTCCTATTGTGAAATTCCTGTTAGAGTGCTGTCCTTCATCGTTACTTCCAGTTTACAACAGCAGCAAATGTGTGTCTCTTTTCAATGGCAGGTAATTTGTGGAAATACCCCCAGGTATTTTTGACAGTATGTGAGCAAAGAAGTGTGAGTTATGAAGACCTGTGAAAACATAACAGCTGCTAAACAAAAAACAATATTAATTTGAGGGTTAGTGGTAGTCAGAGTGTGTAAATGGAGCTACTAGCTTGTAGCAACTCAGAGGTGCATGCCGTGGAATGACTTAATGGTATTTACATGACAAATTATTGGTAAACTCCAGAATCAGTTCTTAGTTTACTGTTTCCTGGTCAGTGATCCAAGTGTCTTCATCAGTGTACTGAAATGTTTTTTTAATTGTGATTTCATGGTGTTGACAGAATGTGTTTGTGTGCTGTTTAGACACAAACGTTTCTGAAGTTTCTTCCAGCATTCAAGGAGCACCTGTACAGGAAACTTTCTAGATTCCAAACAATGTCATAGTGGCTGAGTGGGAATTCTTACTGTGGAAAAAAAAATGCTACTTCCACAGGAAATTCCCAATCATCCATTCCCATGGCTGCCTTACCACACATTGCTTCACAGTCCTTATGGATGCTAATGAATGGCTGCTGTTCCAAACAAAACTTGTATTCAAATTACTGATTTTTCAGCAGTCATAAATCAGTATGCTGTCACTGGCAGTCACTTTTATATCCTGCAGCTAGTAAGCTTTGTCTCCGAGCAGCATTACACTGCTGCTGACCTTTAACACCTCTGTTAGCCATAGAATGATGCTAAAGTTAGCTAATAACCTAGAAGAGACCAATACTGAGACACTACTTGGCTCTGTTTCAGGTTGCATTGCTTCTTGGCAGAAAGCAGTGTTTTAAAATCAGCATAGTCAGCAAATCCTGCATTCCCTTCATAAGGAGAAGTTATTCAGTGACGGATATCATACTGGGTTGAGTACAAGAGCGTAGACAGCAGGTTGAGGGAAGTGTTTTTTTTCTCTGTCTGGCACTTCAGGGACTGCTGCTGGAGCACTGTGCCCGGTTTTGGTCTCCCTGGTATCAGAGAGACATTGACATATTGAAATGAATCTACCAGAGGGCCAGCAGGGAGCTTACAGTGCTGGAGAACATGATGTATGAGGAGGGACTGAGAGAACCAACTAGGTTTGTTCAACTTTTAGAACAGAGGGCTAAGAGGGAGGTGGTGCTCCTCTCTAGAGCTCCCCAAGTGGGAGGGTGTAGAAAGATGGAGCCAGAATCTTCTGAGAGGTGTGCAGTGCAAGATCTAGGTGTTTAGGTTAAACTGAGGTAGAAGCAGGCATTATCCTGCATCATTTAACTTTCTAGTGTATAAAATGGTTTTTGTATTTCCAGCTGAAATACTTTTGTAAGCAAATAGTCCATTTTTAACTAGGAAAGGAGCTGGATGAAGAAGTTTGTCCTTTTTAAAAAAAAAAAAAAAAAAGTTGTATGTCCTTGTTCAATCAATCTTGCCTGAAAGAAATGGTTTATTGCATTTGTACTGGTGAAGTTGTTGGGGGCAAATGATGTGAATATATTGATAAAGTCATGTAAGTTATTATGATAGGTAGACGTGAAAGGGAAAGTTAAACAGTGAGTAATTCTGAGCAAATTATCATGTTTTATTAAAGTATTCTACAAACATTTAATATTAGTGTGTAATCCTTTTAGTGTTGAAGAACTAAGTATATTTATGAAGGAATCTGTGTGTTGTTGTTTAGTTCATAGAATTTTAGTAGTGATTTTCTATTTTGTTTTTAATAGTTTCTGTCCTCCTCGCACCTTCCCAGAGAACAGTATGTTAGGAACATACTGTAAAATAGCAATGTTTCTGCCTCCAAATAACTACTGCAACTCCCTGGTAATATATTTGTTCTTTTTTGCACTTATATAGCTAAAATAAATGGATGATAGTTCAAGTAGGGTTAGACTGCTAGTCCATATTTCATTTGAGTCTTCAATGGTCAGTGAAATTAATGGAATTATGGTGATTTATGTTAGCTGATGATCTAACCTTGTGTCTTGCTGTTTTGTGGTGAAAGCACATGGCTTCACCTGCGAGTCTTGGCTTGTTCCCTGTTTGGGCAAATGGACAGAGAACATCTGAACATACACATCACAGTTTGTAAGATAACCTGCTACAGAATATTAAGTTGCCACTCTGGTAAACTTACTATTCAGGTTTTTTGAAAATCCTGCTTTTACAAACAGAACTGTTTTATTTCTTCATATAACAACTTTCTACCAAATGAATTCTGTAGTAGTCAGCTGTACTTGGTCATGATTTCTGGGCATGCCCAGTCTTACTCTGTCTGGTAATAAACTCTAATAAAGAAAGATTTTTAAAGGATTCATTTTGGCAGAATCTTCATCTTCTGACAGTAACAATCCTACTAAAGGAAGAACATGTTTAGGTTTCTCTGTGGTAGTTATCATTCTTTCAGCTCCTTAATAAAGAAAATGGGTCTACTATAAGAAAATAAGAATTAATTTTTCAGTGTAATTTAAAGTTTATCTTTTCTTGATTGATAGGTCTTGCTAGAATTTGGAATGGTTTCAAAATATTTCTTGCTCTGCTCTTGTACTCTCCAGAGGGTTGCAAATACAAAATATCCGCTTTGGGTATCATCAACATTAAATCTCTGGTGTGGAATGGCACTTTGTTCTGTACTTTAAACTTTAACTAGTGAACTCAGTATCTCAGCTGTTTTTTATTATCTGTGCAAGTTGTTGCAAAAGAAACTAGGAGAAAAAAGGCTTCGCTGCCACATACCTTATAGCAGCACATCATAACTTGAACAGTCTGTATTTACTCTTGCTTTGGTAGAGGCAAAGAGATACAATGCAAGTATCAGTTACTTAAACCAAAATGGAAATCTTGAGACCTGTCAAATGCTGTTTATTTGTGCTGGTGTTACCAATATGACTTGTATTCTGCTTACATGTATGTATAGCTTACTTCTCAACATCTGCTTTATGTTACCTCTCCTTGTCCCCCCACCCCAAACTCACATTTGCTAGCATAAAAAATAATTTCTGAAAGTGGGAATTGATTTTGTTGTTGTTGTTGTCTTGGGCTTTCAATTGATTGATGTTTGAGTCTCTGGTATTATGACAAAGAGTATCACTTCACCCAGCAATCAAAGCAAAATACAAAAATTTTATCCTAAGTAGTAGCCTTTCTTAATTTAAGATTTTCAGCAAATATTGACAGTGCCTTACACTGAACATGCGACAACTAGAGAGATTAGTAATCAATTTTACACATCAGAAAAAGTAGAACAAACTCTCAAGTTATTTTATGAGAGTAAGAATATTAAAATATTGAGAAAAATCCAGCTTTTTGGACAGCAAATGAATTGTACCAGCCAATGAATCTAATGTTCTTTCCACCTTCTACATGTTGCAGAATGGTTGGGCATGTTTATACAATGGTTCTACCCCTTAGTGCAAGAATGTTACTGATTACCGTTTTCTGGTTAACTATAAACAAAGAAACGTGCTATTGTCTTTGGAGACTCACTCTACCATCAGCTCCAGTCCCACTTTGGAAGGAAGTTTTTAAGCACTACTTCTGTAAATAATAGTTCAAGGCTGTATTTCTATCATGAGCAGTCCAAAAAGGAGGCAGTTTAAAGGACCTACTGTGATGCTTTGCTGTGACTGAAAAACAGCTAACATTTCTCCTCCTGAAAGCTCGTAATTAGCTTTTTATTATTAGATTTGTTTTTTATTTATACCCTAAAGTAAATAAAATGTAAATTCATTACACTTTCCTTCATATCAAGTTTTGCTTTACTGTCCATTTTCCAAAAGTCCAAGAAATGATTGAGTTATTTTTCTGTCAGTTCCACAGAAAGCCTTGTTTCTCAGCCTCTGCAGAACTCCCATGACATAGAGCAGATCAAAAAGGTGCTTTAATCAATCAGTTATGGTTTCTTTCCCATGAAGAACCCAGACTGATACAAATCTGGCTAGCACCATGAAAGACCTTGTATACTCAAGTTTGTTTTATTTCTCACTAAGATTTTTCTTTTTTTTTTTTTGAAATTGCTCAAGTAAATTGTATTCAGCTTATTTCAGCTTGCATGGTTTGTAATTAATTTTCTTTCTGTTTCATATTAGCTTTAAAAGAGGTTGTTAAATGTCTAGTGTGAAGAAGCTGTAATTTGATGTCCTCTTGAAATTGAGGTGGAGTTAATTGTCCCTAGCTTTCCATTCTGTCCTTCTGTGTAGGTATGACATACAGTGAGGTTTTAGTTTAAACAGCTTTCATCAAGGTACACTAAGCTGGTGTTGAACCTAGTGGAGACCATTTTTACTTTGCCATGCTGACTCCATGTAAGGTCAGATTCTTCCTGAACTAATAGAGTTTCCTGGGGAGATCTTGTCATGTTAGTTCATGTTCTTTTTTTTTAATACCAATTTAAATTCAAAGGTGTGTGAGCTAGCATTGCTCCTGTCTTGAGGTTCTGGAGATGTGCTTGCTTATGCTACATGTTCTTCTAAAGATAAACCATCTGTAGTGATTACTTGCCATTAGAAGACTTACGTGGTTTCTTGCTGTACTATTTCTTAAATGTACAATTGACTCTTATAGGGAAAGTCATATACACTCCTTCAAGTGAATTACCAGTCACCCCTTTTCTTAAGAGTTATAATCTAAATGTATCCTTTTAGGTTTATTTTTGATAAATCAGATTTGGATTATGCAGCAGTTTGTTATATGATCAGGAAAACTGAATGTTGAGTTTGTGTTTGCTACAGATGTTTTCTGTGTCCCCTGTGCTGGCTGGAATAAAATGGTTGAAAGCCTTGCCTACAAGTATGTACCATTACTAGAGGCTTGTGGAAAATTTGAGTGGCGAAGTCCAATGTATTTATCCTTGGATAGGAATACTGGAGCAGTTTGGAGCAAAAAGTCTGTATTTTGGGGGGGACTAGCTGGTAGAATACTTGAAGAAATCTTTTGATTATATGAGTTCACTGTAAGCAAACTTATGGTGCTTGGGGCCATTTAAATGTCTTTGTGGTTAAAGTACCTACATCTTCCTTCAAAAATACCATAAAGGAAGATTACAAAACTGATTGTTTTGGTCCAGTATGTACAAATAATGAATTCTTTTTAAAACCTGTGGCCGCAAAGATGGTTTAGTGTAAACTCTGTGGTGAATGAGCAGACAGTAGTGTGTCAAACTTAGTTCATAACAGTTTACAGCTCATCTCTTAGATACTAACCTTTTCATTGCTTAATACAGTATTAGAGCAACCTGTAAAAAAACTTTTTATTCAGATGAACTTTTAAAGTGTTGCGTGATAAGAGACTCATCCAAGAAATGTAATTAAGAATTTGTGTGTATTTTTGATTTTGGTAAATTCTAGTAGTGTTAAGGGAAAATGTCTAGTTTTAGCTTTGATAGCAATTTCAGCATTGCATGGACAGTTTAGGCAGGTTAGAGTGGGAAAAACTTTACATTATCAAGATTACCCGGAGAAAGATAACCCCCAATAATGCCTTCTACAAGGGGAGTAGAAATGGCTGGCTTGCATTAGATTGCCCTTGTTTTTCTGTCCTTCAGGAAAGCTGAGCTTGGAGAGAGAAAAGTCTTCAGTGCCGGTGAGCAGCCTGCAGAATAAACAATCCCACCTATTGATACAGCTTCAGAAACTTATTTCAGCTTTCTCCGAAGAGAAGCCAATTTGAAGTTCCCAGCTGGAGTGAAGATTCCTTCTTTAAAGTGCTGTGATACAAGACAGGATACCCTGCAGAATGTTTGATTTCATTCACCTGGGATCCTGGAACTGTCTTGCACTGACAGCCATTGTTCAGTAGCAATACAGAAACAAATCCATGTGGTTTTCCCATGAAGTACACAGGTGTCATGGCAGATCATTGACATTTAATTACTACAATATCTCATGAATAAGGCTTTTAATATCTGGAAGCTTGTTCCAAGTCATCAGAAAGGACTGTGAAGATGATTAAGGGACTGGAGCATCTTACATATGAGGAGAGGCTGAGAGAACTGGTATGGTTCAGCCTGGAGAAGAGCTTATGGGCAATCTCACCAATGTTTAGAAGTACTTGATGGGAAGGAACGAAGAAGGAGACAGACTATTCTCAGTAGTGCCTGCTGACAGGACAAGAAGCAATGAGCACAAATTAAAAAATATGAAATCTATTTGAACACAAGAGGAGACACTGTAGAACACTGGTCGCACACTGGCACAGGTTGTCCAGACAGTGGAGTCTCCATCTGTGGGGATACTCAAAACCAGACTGGACAACTTGTCCAGTTGTCCTGGGCAACCTGCTGTAGGTGACCCTGCCTGAGCAGGAGGATTGGACTAGATGATCTTGAGAGGCCTGTCCATGCTCAATGATTATGTGATTTTGTGAACAGGCCAAAAGTTGTGTGGTGCCATATTTTTTCAGGACTATTTAAAAAATTCAAACTTGGGTCTCAAGTACCTTTGGACCCAAATAATTGTTGTTGCGTTCCAAAGAGACTGCGGTGTAGCATTGTCCAATGGGAAGAATCTGTTTTTTGCAGTTTCTCCAAACCTGTGTCATTCCCTGTGTCTTGTTTCTGTATTTAATACAGGTAGCTATCTATTAGTCAGGTTCCCTGATAGATCACAGTGTAAAATCTTTTTTTTAGTTGCTTACGTTTTGTTTGGGCTGAAGTTTTTTTGTCTTGTATGCATGTCCTACCTTTCATTCATTTTACTCTTTTTTCCAATTTTGGGGTAGTAAAAACTACAAGTGGAACAATTCAGGTTTTTCCTGAAACTAGGAGGAAAAGAGTAATTTGTCCTTGCCTTTAGTACTTCAAGCAGATTGTCAGGAAAAGTGGCTAAGCTTGTATGCACGTATGTTTTCCATAGATTGTGTCTGGTACTTAGAACTACTTTCCCTGTCATTGCACATCTGCTGTGGGCTTTGCTGTGTTCAGTGGCTTTAAGAGAGTCATAAAACTTGCTTCTGTATTGTCAGTAATGCTTTTGCTGGCCCAAATAGCTGGATATGCCTCCCTGAATTAGGAGCAAGAATCAGATCCGTGAGGATCGTAGGAATGTAAATTGGGACAAGGATCGCTTAGGCTTAATTGATCCTGGGAATGAGATGACTAATATTTGGAGGAAAGGAATTCTTACTGCTATAAGCGATGGGGAAGAAAAAGACACTATGCTGCTGCTTGCATCTCTTCTAGCGTTCACCTAGGTCTGTGAGTGTGCATGTGGATTATGAAAAGTAATGACACGAGCAAAAGGGAATATCCAAAATCAGAAACTGTAATCCCAAAGGAAAGAGATGGTGCTTGCTGACAGGAGATTTAACTAGTTTGAGGCATCTGGCTAGGACTGCCTGAGAAAAGGCACCTGCATCTGTTTAGAAGTGAGAAAGTGGTGGCTTAGTGTTCTTCTCCAGAGGTTTCAGATCTCTTTGCTGGTTATCACTTGAGAAAACTGGTACCATTATGGGGTTCAGTGGATCACTCTGTTTTTTTTGCCTTGCCGCCATAACATCAGCCTTCTTGGTGCTAGTGCAAGGAAGCGTGAAGCACTTCATCTTCTCCATAGGTCCAGGGCATATGCCACAGACCTTTGGGACTTCAGTTCTGCGCCTCAGTGGCAGAGCCCACCTGAGAAAATGAGAAAGTTTCTAGCTAATCACCGGACAGGTTATCTATTTTAGGCAGGTTTCCTAAGGAAAAAAGCTTCAATGATTTGAGTGTGTTGGCTTTTCTGCCTCAGTCAGTTTTGAACCCATTAGTCCATTTGAACCAGATTTGGCAGTGGAATGAGCTCCTCAAAACCACAAAGTTCTGATTTTCATGAAAATCATTGGCTGGTTTTGGGATGGGAGTCCCAAACTTGTGTCCCACTGAGGGAAGAGCTGCACTTTGAGCTCAGTAGGCAAACTGGCAGGCTAGTCTGCATGTACATGATGGCTGAGTAGGATATATGTGGCAGTCACAATAAGCACTGCTTCTTGCCTAGATATCACGGGAGGGTGCTGTATGTGTTTGGAAAGGGGTGAACGATCTAGGGAAGTTGTACACACTGAAAGAAACAGGCTTTTTCATTTCAGCTCTCAGAGGAACAACTTGGGAGAACTGTATTTGCTATTTCCCAACAGAAGTCTGAGGCAGACAGCTAAGTGATTTCACATTATCATTCTCATTATCTCTTTCCTTACTGTGTCCCAGTAAGGACTCTTCTTGCTGCCTCAGCTTGCACTGTGGCTGTAGAAGAGTTTTACACCATGGTTCCTATTTCATTCCTTCCTTTTAGATTTTGCAGGTTTAGAAAGATGTTTTGATAAGGAATCTTGAGCTTGAGTACCTGGGTTTTCTTTCCAGTTACAGACCGAAGAGTTAGCCAGAGAAACTTTCAGCTTTTGTCAGAGGTCTCAAAATTCACACGATAGCATCCTGACATATTTCAGTTTTCAAGAAAGCATGGGGTAGCTATACACTTCTTACTAACTGATTGAAAAGGTTACCAATTTTTTTACTCTTTTAACGTATCATGCAAATCTGAACTTCCAATGCAGGCAGGAAAACTTTATAACCTGGGGATTTTATAGAACCATATTTCAATAAACAAAACCACAACAAAAAGTACCTCAGAGGAACTTTTCTGTACCTATCGCAGAATATACTGTTTGTACCTGCTTAGCACATAGACGTGCTTCTCTTTGTACTGGTTCAGAAGAACATCACAGCCTGTATTTGCAAAACACAGTTGCACATCACTGTATTCGCAATATACGTCCCGTGGGAAGGTGTGGAAGGGGAAGCTGAAATGGCTCTTTTGCTGTTGATTAGAACAAAACAAAAACAACCGCTGAGTCCCTGGCCAGCTTGCTGGGACATTTTTATAATTCTTGTGCTCTGTTGTCGGAGATCTCCAATTAGCCTCAAATCGGAGCTCGCAGCTTGTGTGTGAAACAGGCAGCTGCTGGCACGCAGTCTTCCCTGAAGTTGTTTCCTTTCCTTTTTCCTGAGATTTAGCGAAGGGGGGGAAGGGGTCGGAGTCACATGGATACAAAGCTTTTGATTAATGTCCAAGTCCGTGCTGCAGCGGAGGCTTTCCAGCCTCTCAGCTAACAGGGCGAGCTGGGAACCAGTGACCGTTCGTTTCCTCCAGGCTGTGTCCCCTTCCTGACGGGAAAGGAGCGCGCACTGGGGTGGCTCCTCGCCTCCGAACCTCGGGCGGCTTCTGGAGCGGGGTGAGACGGGGCCGAGGCTGCTCGGCGGCTGGGGCCCCGCCGGGGCCGGGCCCGCGACGTAACTCCGCGGGCTCTTTTGTTGTCCTTGCCCGCAGCGCCGGGCCGCTCCCGCAGCACCGCCCGCAGCCGGGAAGGGCGCCGGGCTGGCAGCTCCGCTGCCGCGAGCCGCACCATGACAGAGGAAAGCAAAGGGGAAGGCAAGGGGGAAAGCGGGAAGGACCTGGAGAAGCAGCTTCGCCTGCGCGTGTGCGTCCTCAACGAGCTGCTCAAGACCGAGCGGGACTACGTGGGCACGCTGGAGTTCCTGGTGTCGGTGAGCGGCCCGGCCCGGCCCGGGGGAAGCGCCCGGCGCCAGCGCCCGGCGCCGCCGAGTTGTGCTTCTGCTGAAGAGGGACGGGGGCTAACGGGCTTTGAAATGGCCGGGGAGGGGGGTGCCCCGCAGCTGCCCGCCTCGGAGAGCCTGCCCAGAGGACCTCGCCTGAGCACGGGTGATCTCACTTGGCCGGGCACGGAGGCTGAGGGGTAGCGCGGGGCGGAGGACAGCAGCGGCTGGGCGTTGGAGCCGCATGTGGCCATCACCCCTGCCGTGGGATGCAGGGGCCAGCTGGGAAGGCAGCACGCTCTGGCGAGAGCTGTGCGGCAGTTCTAGCTTCTTCCACATCCGACTGTCACTGCTGATAAGATTATTTGTGGCAGGTAGCACCCTAATGAGAAAGGCAGGAGCTTTCACTCTTTGAGAAAGCCAGAGAAACAGTTGTTACTTTAACAGTGCGCTCAGTGCTTCGCTTGCACCAGGTGTCAGTAGCATCCCTTTAGGACCCTGTTGAGATAAGTATGTCCAACTCATCTGCTTAATTTTGCAGATCTTTCACAGTAGCCCCCACGTATTTTTCCCTCCTCCCCTGTCCCACTGAAGAGGGGAAATCCTTCAAACTGCAAACTTCCTGCTTTGCTGCTTTGAGATCTGAACTTTCTGCTTATTATCATGAAAGAGGAAATTCTCAACTTGGCTGTGGCAGGGAGAATAAAAGCACAGACACAGGAGTGAAATAAGATCTACAGAGTAGCTTATTTTCTCCATATGTTTATCCTCAGCAGAACCATGAAAAATGGCAAATGGTCCAATGTGTATTCTATTTTTTTTTAATATTTAACATGTATATTTGAGAAAGTGGCTGTGTGATTGCATTTTACTTTGTTTCCATTTAACAATCAGATTTTACCTACTGTAAAAAAAATCTTAAGGGAATACGCTTCAATATTTCATCTTAAGCCCCAAATTTGGTGTATGTCAGATTCTTCGGTCACTTCAGCAGGTTTAAAGAATTTGTAGTATCTTTAATTTTGGACCCTACAGTTTCAGACATAACAGGTACTGATGTTCAAGCAGTAAGTACTCCTTCTAAAGAGCAGACTCTATTCAGGTTTCAAGTTGCATACAAATGAATTCAGTAACAAGTCTTTTTGGAGAATTTGGGTAAAGATGATCCAAATAAATCATATAAAGAAAGGGAGGAGCGCTGGATTTAAATACCTGGTTCTATGTCAAGCTTTTCCTATTCATTAATGTTTGTGAACAGGGTTCAGGTGATGGTTCAGAGATGTAAACCCTTCACAGGGAAATGTCATGCTTTTTAACTGTGCCTTGGCCTTGGTTTGAGGAGACAACTTCTGAGCTTTCCCTTGGCCTGTCTGCTAGGACTGCTGTTGAGAGCAGCTGTGGTGGTGGATTTTATGAGGGGGATGGCTTTGGACTAGGGCCAGTATGGAGACCAATCACATTTATTGCATGTCATCATTGTGCTTGTTCCTGTGGCTACTTCTTGAACTGGAGGCTAGATCTTCTCATCATGAGTTTGTTTTAGGGCACACAGGCTGGCTTTGTTTTGGATGAAAGTGAACTGGAAGATTTTCTCTTGGAGCGCATCTGGATGCCAATTGTGCAGTTTGTGGGGCTAGAGTAGAGCTACTGAGAAGTGACTCCCACCCGCGACAGCGTGGGGTCCCATCACTGACAATTTCTCTGTCCAAACCCTATCCTATTTCACAACTTGTTAAACTAGAGACAGCCCAAGATGTTGAATTTCCGATAAAAGTTAAGAGTTTGGCTTCCAGGTCTCCTCGACACTGTCAGTGGAGCTCATTGTGGTAGAAACTGTTTCTTTTATGAAGGGAAATCTGAAGCCATTTATAGTCTTTTTAACAGTTTGCATGGAGTACATGCAGTTTTCACTGAAGTTAATAGGAACAGGGTATTAACTTAGATAAATGAAAAAATCCTGTGGCTTCAGGATTAGAGCTTATTTCTTCTGTGGAGTTACAGAATGTAATGTTTTATGATGTATGGTTCCTATGTAAAGCTACATTAGCATTTGTGTGGTAGTGGTGGACAAGAAAGCTAATTTTTGGACCCATTTGGACTGAAATTTTCATTTTGCGTACATGCCCCATTGAGGAAGCAGTTATATTAAGAGACAGAAAAATTCAGTTTTCTTCAATCAATCGTTCTTGTGTAGCACAGGGACAGTACGTAAGTGGGATTTGTGTGGAAGTACAGTGTACATCATACCATACCTAACTTTTTTTCCTGAGTACTTTGTGCATCTTGTGAAGTGAATTGATAACACTGCCCCGCTGGCTGAGGCAAAACTGTGCTATCACAATGGGCGGTATGTAATATAAACAGGTGTGGAAGTGGAGTGTCAGCCTGATTTAGCTGAGTGGTGGGAGGAGGGGACCCCTGTTGCTGATGTAATCATGTTGGGGAAGTGGCGTTTTACCTGCTACAACCTGTGGCTGGCTGGAGAATGAAGAGATTATGAGGAGGAAGTGATTTTGCTGGTGTGTATCTACACAGGAAGTGCTTTGCTGGTTTCCCTGCATGGGAGCCATGTCTATTATGTTTTAGAATTATTTAGGTTCTTCAGTTTATATTGGAATTAAAGAGCATCTCACCAAGGACAAATTTCTTATGGGTTATTTAAAGTGTTTTTGTTCTCCTACTCCTCTGTGATTCTTTGTTCTCAAGTTATCATCAATGTAGTGAGAAGTAGCTTGGTTTGCGTATTCTGTCGGAAGTCTACAAGGCTATTAGGTGCAAAGCAGAAGATTTAATAGGTTCATTATTTGAATAGAAGGATGTAGCTGAGTAGTCATTCCCATGTCAGTTCATTCCCCTCTTCTTCTTGGCTTTATGCTGTGTAAATACAGTATATCGTTTTTAATCTGTTCTCATCACAGATCACATCTGAGTGGAAAGGTCTGGTTGTATTAATGTTGTTCTTTCAGATCTCCTGAATCTTCTGGTAAACTATGGTAGCATGGTATGTTGAGACATGAATAATACAGAGCAATAACAATTTTGTGTCCATCTGAGTGAGGTATGTAAACATCCCTGAAGTGGACAAACTTAAGTCCACCAGTAGTCACAGCAATGTCAGAGGGAGTAGGCATGCACGGGAAACTGTGAAGAACGGCTTAAACTTTTCCTTCAAACATTTCATTTCAACACTTGGAGTGTCATTTCAATACCAGAGCTTTTGTTCGTGTTAGCATTTATTATTTCTTAAAAGAATTAGATCTACTGATAGAAGAATTTACCTAAGGCACTAAAATATTTCTGAAAATTGTATCTACAGATGGAGTTCATTATGAGCTACAATATGGGGTTTCTATTACAAACTATTGGTACTTTACTGGCTAAATTAGCAGCTGGGATTTTTCTGCTGCTGGGCCATAGTTCTCTGGTGATCATGTCATCTTCCAAGGAAGAAAGTTTTGTTTTCAATTGAAATAGAAGCTGTACTTGCAGGGATAAGAGGAGAATCTTTTTTCACCAAAATGCTCTCTCTGGAAGGAATTGAAAGCAATTGAGAGCAAAACTGATTTGCTCCCTGTAAAATAATTACATGTCATCCAACTGTGTTACTGAATAATATTACGTTGAGTGTTCTTGGTAAAGTTGCTCTTTTTTCTTGTTCTTTTTTTTTTGTTTAGTTTTGTGATTTATCAATATATACCTTATTTTTTTCATTCTTTCCAGAAAATGAAAAAGTGCATATATTTGATGTGCTGGGTAAACATAATGAAAATTTCCATTTTTGCTCTAGAAGTAGCATGATTAGCTAACTAGAATAAAACTGAATAAACTTTTCCAAGATTCTCATTTGTCCAGTATTTTATGATGAGAAATATACTTGACGTTTTAATGAATGTTTTTTAAAAAAAATATTTTTAAATCAGCTTAATGTTTTCTTGCAAGGTTTCATTTGCTTTGTAAATCAGGGTACTCATCTGAACTCTCAACATACCAGTAGTAAAGACCAGTAAAACTGGGGGTAGAAGTTGCTGGGAAATTAAAAAGCATTTAATAGTAAAGAGTTGCTAAATAGTGGCTGGCATAATTTGTGTCTTTGTAACTTGGTTTAGGGCTTAGTTATGTTTGTGCCTCATGCTGATATTTGGCCAGTAAAGGCAAACCAAGCCATGAAGAGCTTTAGGAGGCAGGTATGCTGCAGTGATATACACTAGATACAATAGTAGGTTAAAAAAATATATTTAAGGAAAGAAATTTTATTTTGGAATATAAATTGGACATGTAATAGATCTGCTACATTTGGTACTTCAGGGGATAGATGTGGAAGTAGAGTTTATTTTTATATGACAGGGATTGTTTTTCT
Organism: Chauna torquata; assembly: GCA_013399475.1. Lineage (NCBI taxonomy): Eukaryota > Metazoa > Chordata > Aves > Anseriformes > Anhimidae > Chauna > Chauna torquata. The sequence continues at coordinate 7,020 of VXAL01005660.1, read as the reverse complement.
GGTGCAGTTTAGTGTTCTGACAAATTTGACATTGACGGGAATAGAAGCAGATGTTAGCACTTGCCTAAGCTTTCCAAAACCCCACAGCCTAGGCTGGGGCGACTTGTTAGATCCTAAGGCAGCTGGAAGAAAAAGACAGCCAGTTTATTATGTAGAATATAGTATGTACAGAGTCTCTTCTGTGAATATACATACATTTCTGCTGGTTAACTCTCAAATCTGAGTTTAATTCCATTAGATCCTACTGTACCATCTTCTCCCTTCCACTTGCACTAAAGTAAAAAAAAGGGTTAGTTTTCTGTAAATGTGTACTCTGTTAAGGGAAGCAGAATCTTTGCTGTGCCTTTCCTTTCCTTTGGCTCGATAGGTATTTCTCTAATTGTTGAGCAGACTAATTAGTTGGACAAGTGATTAATAGCAATTGAGACTCCAGGTAAACTTTAATCAAAATCAGTGTTACCAGTCTGGATTGGCAATAGCTGATTTGTGTCCTCGTTTGAAAGTCCTCAAATGGTTATGCTAGATGATGCAATTAGGTGTTGGACCCTTCACAGAAGAACCACTTTTATATGATCTTTTATGGCAGTAGTGTGTGTTGTTGTGTGTATGTATGAATATGTATATTATATAGGTTATTTATGTTATATGTATATATCAGGTATGGTAAAGGTTAGTAGCTTCATAATGGTTTGCATAATTGCATTTATAAAAGGGATTTAAATGAATGGAAGGGAAGGGTTTTAGCTGGCTGCATTTTTTGATAAGCTTATGTGATTTCCTTTCTCTTCAGGAAAAGAAAAGCAACGTTCCATGGCTATTTCATCATAAAAAGTCAAAAGGAAGTGCAAACACAATTACCATAGAAAGTCAATATCTTTTCCATTCACTTCCAATTTCTGCTGTTTTCAACTTGCTTAAGCGTTACAAGAAATCTGAATATGATATTCTATTCTTATTTGGCTTGGTTGGCTATATCAATGGCACCACCTGTGGTCTTTATCAGAGTAAGGATAACTGCTTAAAAGCTGTTTATTTCTTTGTAACCCCCATCCCCAACACTGAATGCTTGCTTTGTAGAGTGGATTAGCAAGAAAAGATTGTTTGCATCTCTGCTATTTGAGCACAGAACCTTGCATACTTCATGCAAGGTATGACAATGGCAAAACCCAGAAATTTTTAAGAAGGATTTTCAAGCATGTGTCTTATCTTGTTTGGGAGTGTAGGGAATTATGCAGCACTATTGATGTATATTTCATACTTTTCAATGGATTTCCCCTTACTGCTACAAGATGTACTTAAACTCTAGTTTGAAAAGCTGCTCTTTAAGAAAAAAAAGGTGTTTTTTAAAATCTGTTCAGTGAAAAATATAAAATACTGAAAAGAGGTGTCTTTGGTTCACAGCATTTAATAAACCTTTCTGTTCATAAGACTTATTGTAGGCTAGGATGTAGCATGCTGAAGAGGACAATATGCTTAGGGGTGTTGTACAACTTATAGGTTTATCTGTATTTATAAATATCACTGTATCTGTAGTGTTCCATTTATTCCTTTGCTCTGCCTTATTGCTCAGTCCTGACTCTCCTGACCCACATATGTCAAAAGATTGTAATGTGAGCTGCTGATTTAGAAGAGACTGTTTGGAGGGACCATCAATCAGTACATGCAGACTAAGTTACTCTGTGCAGCCTTAATGCTGTTGAATGGCATCCTGTTTGCAGTATTTTCAAATATTTATGGAGACATATTTTTCAAGCCTCTTCAGTAGCAATTTTTGTCACCATTTTAAAACAGCAAGTGCTTTGAAACTATGCATTCCAAGGTTAGTATTTTTTTGGTAGGCTTAGCATGAACAATTTTGTTAAAGCAGAGGAATTCAAAGTTAGTAACAGTATTACACTATAGGAGCAACTGAGAAGTTCCTCACATTGGAAACCAAAAGGAACTGTATTTTGGCCAAAATAAACAAATCCAAACTGGCTGTAGTTGACCTAAGATACAGGTGGGGGCAACTTGCCAGTCTGTAGAAGGCTATTAACCGTATGTCTGTATGTTAAGTATATGTCCCTGTTTGGAATGGAATTGGGCTACCCATGAGTGAAGTATAGAGTTGAGCAAGATAATCATTTAAATAAATAATTAGAATAATTTAGGCTCTGCCTTCTTGTATAAGAATATTGAACGAGTTTGCATATGTATGTACTCATGGATATTCTTTTTTAGGATTTTTAACTATTTTTGTGTTTTTGCTTTAACTCTAAACTACATGCATATTTGCCCAGTTTTCTGTTTTGGACTGAGCAGAATTGTTACTGTCTTTGGTGAATAGATTGTGTGCATTGATGTGGGACCCAAGAGAATGCTTTGGGACAGGCTACTCAGGAGAAATACAAAGGCATGCAGGAATAGAGATAGCAAAGTCCAAGCTCAGCTGGCATTGAAATTAGAGGTGTGAAGGACAGCAGAAAGGACTTTAGTAAGTACATTGGTAGAAAAAGGAAGGCTAGGGAGAATGTGTGCCTACTGCTTAATGGGTCAGGGAACCTTGTGAAAAGTGGACACAGAAAAGGCTGAGGTACTCCATGTTTTTTTCTCCTGTAGTTTTCCCTGTAAGGGTTTCCTGTAGTCCTCTTGAAGCCCACTTGCAGATTTTGTGGGAGTGTGTCATTGCCTACAGTAGAAGAAGGCACAGTAACGAAGTACTTAAGGAAAGTTGGATATATAGAAGTCAGAGACCAGATGGTATGCATCTGAGGGAGTTGGCCAATGTCATTGTGAGGCCTTTCTTTCATCTTTGAATGGTCATGGTGATTGTGGGAAGTTCCTGGAAATTGCAAAAATGCAAATCTCAAACCCAACTTCAGGAAGGTCAAGGAAGAGGATCTAGGGAAGTGCAAGCTCGTCAGGCTCAATTCAGTCCATAGGGAGGTTATGCAGTCAGTCATCTTCAAAACCACTTCCATGCAGCTGAAGGAAAACGTTATTGGAAACAGCCTCTGGGGATTTGCCGACGCTGAATCATGCCTGATCAACCTGACTGCCTTCTATGAGGAGATGACTGGCTCAGCGAACTTGGTGTGAGCTATGGATATTGTTTACCTTGATTTCACCAAAGCTTCTGGCATGGTCTCACATAGTATCCTCACATCCAGATCTCATCAGTTTGGGCTGGCTAAATAGATGATAATGTGGGTGGGAAACTGGTGAGACTGTTAGACTTATGGGACAGTTGTTGCTAGCACAAAGTACAAGCGGTGGCCAGTTGCTAGTGGTGTCCCTCAAGAATCAATGCTGTATCATACCTTCAGTAATGTCCTGGTTAGTGGGATGGGAAGACGCACTTCCAGCAGTCAGAGGGACCTCAACAGGCTTCAGTAATGTAATGACAGAAGCTTCATGAAGTTCAGTGAAAGCAAACATAGAGTTCCTGCACCTGGAATGGAATAACCCTGTGCACCAGTATAGTGCTGTATAGCTGCTAGGAAGCAGCCTTAAAGAAAGGGCTCTGGGAGTGCTTGTGCAGAAGAACTTAAACATGAGTATACCCTTGCAGTGCCGAAAGCAATCCACATCCTGGGCTGTTTTAGCAAGGGTGTTGCCAGCAGGTCAAGGGAAGTGATTCTTTCAGCTGTGTTCTGTGGCAGTGAGAACGTTGTGAGTCCAGTTTTGGCCTCCCTCATTCAAGAGAGAAATTTGTGTACTGGAGCAAGTCCAGTGGAGGGCCAGCAAGGTGATGAGGGGCTGAGGCATGCTACCTGCAAAGAGAGGCTGAGAAAATAAGGTTTCATTTACCTTAAGAAGAGAAGTCTTGGAGAATTTTTATTGCTGTCTGCAACTCCCTGATGGGAGGATATGGAGAAGACGGAGCCAAACTCCTCTCAGGGGTGCACACAGGACAAAGGAGAGGCAGTGGAAAATTGCCTCAATGTGAGGAGAAAAATATTTTTTACTGTGAGGATGGTCAAACATTGGAACGGGTTGCCCATAGGCTGTGGAATATCTATATCTTCTTCAAAGCTCAGCTGGGCAAGACTGAGTAACCTGTCCTAGTTGACACTGCTTTGATCAAGGGGTTGGGCTAGATGACCTCTGGAGATGCCTTCAAACCTCCATGAATTGTCAATTTTGCAATTTATTGGTATGACACGGAAAAAGGCAGATTGTCTTGAAGTTTTGACTCTTCAGGGGAGCAAAATTTTTCAGGGTTGCACCTCTACTTTGTTTCCTCTGTCCTCTGAAATTGTAGTGCAAATGGCCAAGCTATACTGTTCAGCAAACAAATATTCAAAATCAAAGAGGAAACTCAGATACACAGATAATTTTTCCACTGTATTATATATGTTCAGGGAACAGATAACATGGCCCTTCTGTAATAGTTTCTGTTCAGAGATCTCTCAGTGCGTTACTGTCATTAATAAATCAAATCTGAGTAGTTCTACAAATGGGAAACTTTAGAGACAGAACTTGATTTTGGGTCCCAAAAGAAGTTTGTGGCAGAGCCAGAAATATAATCCAATGTCTTGATTCCCAGTTCAGTACTCTGACAGCAAAACAGTTCTTTCCCTTTATATATAATTGATACTAGAAGAATGGATGTCTGTTTAAAACATCTGAGAAACTTCAAGGATGACTCCTCAAAGACAGCTTCATTTTGTGCAAGCTTTACTGCTCCTGTAATTCTCTCATAGACTGTTCACAGCTCAGGTTAACCTACTGTAAGGACAGAACTGAGATATTAGGGATTGACACTTATTTTCTCAATGAATAAATCTAGGCCCTATAAGACCTCCTGATTCTCCTTTACGCTTTTGGCAGCCTGGCTGCCAAGTCATCTGGCATACATCATGAGTTTTCTGTGTTTTTCAAGTCTGAAGAACATGAGTGTAGTGTAGTGGAATGGGCAGAAGAAGCAGCAGTGGAGAGAGCAGTAGTTAAGATGTAGTAGGGTGGCTTGCTTTATTTCGGTGCCTGAGATGTAGGCTCCATGACAAAGTGAAAATATCTTGCTGGATGGAGCACAGTAAATAATCCACTCCTTGACCTTCCTAGGGAGGTTTTATATGCATTCTCACTTTAAAATGAAATTTGGTTGTAGCTGCTGCTATTTGCACCTGAAGTTTAAATTAATTATATGTGTTGATATGTTTGCTTTCTAAATAAAGTTTTGTCTATTGTAACAGCTAGAGAAAGTGACCAGTTATCAATTGACAAGTGAATTTACATTAAATACAGGTTTTATATTTTGCCCTATGAAATATACTGATAGTTTCTCAGGCTGTTTAAGTGGAATCATTCGTAGAGAGAGATAGATATATTCCCGCATGTTGACTCAACAGTCCCAGCCTCCTTATGCCTAAATCAAACATATGACAGAGGAGCATCAGTGAAGTCAGAGCGCTCTTAGACAAGTTTTGGAAAATAACTTGTTGCCCTCCCGGATATCCACATTATTAATGTGTTATAGGTGATCTCAACAGGAATGTGGTAATGTATTGGAGAGCTGTGTTGTTTGAAGTGCATGTGTGGTGTCTTCTGTATATTTAAATATGGGGGATTAAGAGCTCCCTCAGGGATATAAATCAATTTGAATAGTGTGGATTGGGCAAGAGCAATCAGTTGGCAGACTAAATAGAAAAGAGGAAATAGGCTGCAAACATGGATAATATCAAGGCCAGGTAGAGTTACCCATTGGATTTATGCAGTTAATCCTGCTCGTAACTGGTTAGGTATGAGCTGGGCCATAGGAAGTTCTCTGTACTTTTATTTGCATCCCAGAAAGCAATCAAGAAGATATAATTGGGTAGCAGCTACTGAGAGCTTAAAGGTTGGCCAGGTCTAGCTGGCTGAGGGACAATGACTAGTGTCATACACAGTCTGAGAAACAGCTCTGAATGTGACACTTGGAATATACATGTGGCTGTGACCTCCTGAGTCCCCAGCTGAAATGGCTGGGTCATATTTCAGGAACTGTAAGTCAGAAAGGCTAAACTTTAAGACAGTGTTCTTAGTTGGACTAGAATGGTGTTCGTAATTGTTGTACTTGTAAATGTTGTAAATGTCCAGTTCTTTGAAAAGCCTAATTCTTTGCCTTGCTAACTTCATGAAGTAGTGCTTACAGAAGGCCTTCAGTGACTTTTATCTTGGTGCTTGTTGAGGAAGAGTTTGCTGGCAAGCAGCAAACGGTGAGTTTGGAAGCCAAGTGTCTGTTTTAGAGTGTGTTGAAGGGGGATGGGGATGAAACCAGGCTCTCCAGAGATGAGCCTAGGGGTGGTAAGTCAGAGTTAGGGGGAATATCAGCAGCCCACCTGAAGTGCATGTACGCTAATGCATGCAGTATGGGCAACAAGCAAGAAGAGCTGGAAGCCATTGTGCGGCAAGAAAGCTGTGATGTAGTCGCCATCACGGAAACATGGTGGGATGACTCGCATGACTGGAGTGCTGCAATGGATGGCTACATGCTCTTCAGAAGAGACAGGCGAGGTGGGAGAGGTGGAGGGGTGGCTCTGTATATTAGGGAGTCTCTTGACTCTATAGAACCTGAGGTTAGTGACGATAATGTGGAGTGCCTATGGGTAAGAATCAGGGGGAAGCCAACAAGGCCAACATTCTGGTGGGAGTCTGTTATAGACCACCCAACCAGGATGAAGAGGTGAATGAATTATTCTATAAGCAGTTGGCATATGTTTCAAGATCACTAGCCCTGTTGTCTCCCTGTTGTGGGAGACTTTAACCTGCCAGCTGTATGCTGGAAACTCAACACAGCGGAGAAGAGGCAGTCTAGGAGGTTCTTGGAGTGTATGGGGGATAGCTTCTTGCTGCAGCTNTATGGGGGATAGGTTCTTGCTTCAGCTGGTAAGTGAGCCTGCCAGGGGTGAGGCCTCGCTAGACTTGCTGTTTACAAGCAGAGAAGGGCTGGTGGGAGATGTGGTGGTTGGAGGCTACAGTGACCATGAAATGGTAGTTTTCTACCATACTTGGCAAAACAGGGAGGGGCATCAAAAAAACCTCTACCCTGGACTTCCG
>VXAL01005656.1:35948-54694 GCA_013399475.1 Chauna torquata | reverse complement strand
TAATACAAAAGGACCTGTATGAAATAAACAAACTATAAAAACCAAACCATTTAAAAAAATTTAGAAAGACCAAACTTATCAAACAGTATGAAAACCGTATAAAAAAACAACTATATCTAAAGGCAGCCATATAAAACACCCATCCGTATAAAAATGTTAAGAATACCAANTTTCCTTTTTTCTGTGATATTTCCAGAGCTTAAAGTAAATTAAAAGGGGGCTAGTTTGATATTCAACTCATGGTTTTAGCAGGCTTTTAAAAATCCATCCACAAGCCATTGTATTCCCTAAATTCAATCAGTCCTGCCAAGCCCCGTTCTGCTGTTGGGTTATTGCTTAATCAATGACAATCTCACCTCTCCTCTGCAAAAGAAATGCAAAACCATGTGCGGAAAATCGGTTGTATACATCAGTTAACGGATAGCCTAGACTTCATTTAGTTGTGGGACTTGACAAGGGCAAATACCTATTCAGAACGTTAGTATGTGAACATAGCTATACTGGACTCTGCCGAGGCAGAAGTGGAGATGTGGCTGTGAGGGCGTTTTTGGCTCACTGTTACACTGGTTTGACAGCGTTTTAACCCTTTGAATTCAGCTGAGTTGCAGTGGTTTATGCAGATTTTAGTGAGATCTGAGGAAGACATTACTAAAGTAGGTTTCCAACAATTTAAAAATGGCGCAGAAATGCTGCAGTGTATCTTTTTAGAGAATTGCGTTATGAGGCTGTGATCCATTTTTGAATCATGGCAGAGAGGAAACTGTGGCAGAGCTGTCATTTTACTGTGGAAACTACTGATCCAGTTTAGCTACAGGTCTGGAAGAGAATCTGAATGCCATACTGGTATTCATATACTGTTACATTCCATCCAGCATAATCCAGAAAAAAATACTTTCAGAAACTGTAATCTCGAAGTTGTTGAAGCTGAAATGGGAGCCAATATGCAATTCTTCAAAGTAACCCCAATAACTTCCTGCATTTGAATAGGAAAACATCAAATTTTCAGCTGTAGCTGTAACATAGCATATTTCTATGTAGTCAAGAGGTGCCAGGATGGCAATAATCATGTCTTATAACTTGCCTCAGAACTTTAATGAATGCATTTTTCCTTAATCTACACGCAGAACTCTCTTTCAGGTCAGCGGAAGTTTGATCAGTGATGGTTAATGGGAATTTTTCCTGTTTTTGCACAGATTGCTGTTTGATCAATGAAAATGCTACATGCAGTAATATAGGAGTAATATTAGGATCATTTAGGAAATATTTTGTGTGTGTTTTATACACAGAATTTTGGTTAGTTATATTTCCTACACATTAATTCATATTTAGCATGGCTTTGAGTTTTATGATGTTGCATTTATGATGTTGCATAAAATACATTTTGCGTGCAAAGAGGGAAGGAGGCTTTGGCAAAGAGGTACGTATGGGGACAGTCTTGTGTATACACAGGAAATGCCTTTGCCAATTTTAGAAACATTCATGTTCCCTAACTACTTTATGATAGCTATGCAACTACCTCATGTCAATTTAATATTCTTCTTGTTCATGTGGGTTGTAAATCCAAGTCTTGGGGTTGACTTGCCTGGCTTCATTCATACCTCTTGCCTGGAGTCTTTCCAGCTAGCTGGACACACCACCTAATACTGCACTTTAAATAGAGAATTTTAGTCTATTGTATAGACCAGGCCTGTGTATCTATCTGTAGTGCAGCATTATCTGAATTCATTTTGGTGCGGGCATCTCTTGGGCTCTGGCAGATATGCAGTGATCAGGCTGCAGTAGGGACAGGGCTGGCTTTGCAGAGGAGGTATCAAAACTGAAGTCCTACCCTGACTCTGAAGATGGTAAAACTGTTCCTTTCATACTTGACCAGATGATTCCCTGACGCTAATTATCACCTAGCTGAACTAGTGTCCTTAATCTGTGGAAATACTCTAATTAACAACTTTTATTAAAATCTTTTCACATGCACATTCAAAAGCTCTGAACTTTTGCAGTGTTCAGATGGATGCTGTTTTGACTTGGGCATTACCAACAATGGTGGTTACTAGGTACCAGAGTTATAGAAGTAACTTCGTCAAATTACCTCTGGCTCCCTCCTTGACCAAAGAATAGGAGTTGTGAGCCAGAGAAGTCTTTACTGAACCATTCTGTGAGGGATATTATTTCACTCAGTCGATTAAAAAGGAAGACCAGAGAAATAGCCTAACTAGCCTGAAGTGAACATTTACAAATATGTTTCTAAATCCCTGTTAAATTGCTCTTACTCAGCTCCACTTTATTCACAGCTGCAGCTGTGCAAATGCAGCAAGGGCTGGCCCAGCTGCACTGGAGCTGCAGGGTGGTGGTGTGATGGCTGGGCAGATCTCTGTGTCTCAGCTTTCAAGAAGAATTTTCTTGACTGTTAGGTAAAATTGGAGGTGGCGGTGAAGGAAAAAAGTTATCTGTAACCTGAGCAAATATAACGCAAGTCACTCATCACAATGTAATGTAGAACCGTGATACCATTTTTACAAAGTAACTTCTCAGGAGAGCCATTCTTTACAGAACAAGTCACTTTTTAAGACATAAGCAGGACACATCATTTCAGCTGACATAATGTACTGTAACATTTAATTTAACTTTTAAAACTCAATTTATCAGGACACTAACCCTTCACATTAACGGACTTCGCAAACAGGAGGAAAGGTTTCTGTACTGGCAAATACTGAATGTGTGGGGAATAAATAATGTAGTGACCTGTCATGAAGTTCAGTAATGTCAAATATATAATTTTCCTTAGCATGCTATGACAGTAACTTAGGAGCTGGTAGAGAATAATGGAAATAAAGCGTGGTCACCTTTCCCTATCTTAGCAGCCCTGCTTCCAATGTGCTGACATAATGGGGATGATCTGACTTGTGTGGGGAATTGGGGAATAGGCAAAAATACAGACTACGCATTTTGTGTTACGGCACTTTCTTTGAAAATAGCCATGTTTATTTCATTGCTGCATTATTGCGTTCAGTGAGAGGAAGAGAAAAGCCAGATTTGTTTCCCATTATACCAAAGAGGTATGTTACCTGTTATACTTCTGTTTTCTAAACAAGTCTCAGGCAGGCTGTTCTCTGGTTACTTAAAAAGATAAAATGTCCCTGTGCAGAGAAAACTTACTTTGTCAAAGCAGCAACTAGATGGTGCATATGTACATGCCCTCTATTATTTCCATACCAAGTTTGCTCAGTTTGGCAATCCAAATAATTTCAATTAGTCGTCCTCATGCTATAAATGCTCTCCTTGTTTCTGTAGTTCTCCCTGGCTTCTAATGCATCATAAAGCTGACTGCAGCAGGAGCTCTAAGCAGTTTGGAACAGGTTAGCCCGGAGAGGTTGTGATGCCTCCATCAATAGAGATATTCAAACCTAGCTGGACCCTCTGCAATATGCTCCAGCTGTTCCTGCTTGAGCAGGTGGTTTAGGGGAACACTGGAGGTCACTGCCAACCTCAACTATTTTGTGATTTTGTTTTTAAATCATGTTTTTGTCAGCTTGGGTTCCTAGGAGGCCTTCTGACTGTAACTCTGTGTAACTAAATGTAATATCCAACTGTAGTTCTGAGATCTAGTTGACTTTTTTTTTTCCCAATGGGAGATGTCTTTCAGGAGTGAAATTTTGCTTCTGAGAAAAAGCCTTTGTGATCTGTGTCTCTATGGAAAAAGAAATCTACAATAGCTTCTTCACGGGCAGATTCAGTAACCTGGAATGTTTTGTGCTGGGGGGTTGAATCTGGATAGTCCAAGTTCAGGAGGGCTCCTAACTGTGTGGGAGGAGTCTCTTTGTTTGCATACACGGTTCTCCCCACCCTTCTCCAGTGTTTTGTTTGTACTAATCCCAGATTTTGCAAACCAGGATTCTAGTTTCCAAGACAATCCTATCAGTTTTGCATACTCTGTAATCCCTTACTCATTTTCTAAGCTGTGATGCCTCACTTAAGACATAAGAAGGTGCTCCTTCACCTTGCCACCCAAGTAGATGAATGCCTCGCTTGCATATACCCATCTTCCTGCATTTCTTCTTGAGTCAAGATGGTCACTGACATTTTTCTCCATGCTAAGAACAAGTCAGTTATAGCTATTTTACCAGTTAAGTTTCCATTTTAAAACCATTTTCTTGCACTGAAAAGGAGTGAACATTTGCTTAAGGGTTTAAGACTTTGTAATTACCAAATGGAAAAAAAAAAGGCATTGAGCAATTTTATCATGTTTTGTTGAACAGTAAGTTTATGTTAAGAACAATACATATTTTGTGCCTTTTTTTTTTTTCGTACCAGACTCGAGTTTGTCTGTATTCCTGATACACCATAATGAGAGAACTTGTTTTCATTTTTTTCTCCTCTATGTGTAGTAATGCCATGGGCCTAATAAATCTTATCTGTTACCTGCAAAAAGGCAGTAATTGAGACATAGAGCTGACACATTTGTTCCTTACTTGGAGGTGGTAGTAGAACAAATCAGAAGGAAAGCTGTGCAGCATATACATGACCATACTAAAAGTCAAGTTAAAAAAAAAAAACAAACAAAAAAACTATTACCACCTGTACACCAAAATAAATCTTTTTCCTGTGGAAGTCTTAAATTAGCTGTAATATGTACATGGCTAATGGTTTACTAAATATAAAAATGACAATTATGGAGTGTATGAAATAGTACCAGAGTAAAAGTAATGTTATGCCATGGGCTGTCTAGGTGATATTCTGAACAAGTCTAATGCTCTCTGATAGATTCAGTTTGTGCTTCAATATAGGAGTTCTGCTCTGCAGAAGGGGTGCTTTATCAAGATGTGAGAAATATTTGTTTCAAAAGATATTACTCCAGAATTAAATTAAATATGATAAAAACTCAATTTACTGTGATACAATTTGTCAGTGGCTCAGTGATAAGGGCAGCAGCTGCAAGAAGGTAGGAGATGAGCTTTCAGGGAGTACTATGTGGGTGTATGGGACACTGTTAGGGGAATGGCTCTATGCACTGACACTGCAAGATGAAACAAAAATGGTAGTTCTTTGCTTAGATGGTGCTGATAATGAAGTGCTGTAGAAAGTATAAAAAAGTTTCTTCAATACAGACTGGACAAATTAATCTAGAGCATAGTTCCTGTCTGAATTATAAAAAAAATCAATACTGTATTTTAGGGGGAAATGAAGAAAGCCACTTTTGGAGATTTCATTGTGAATTTAGGGGATTTGGTTTTTGATTTGGTTTATGTGAAAGCTTATGTGGTGATTGCTTCTTAACTTTATCTAACGTTGAGGAGCGTCCTGTGTATTTTCAGTTTAATCCTGTCACAGCATTTGATTCGTTTAATAAAGAAGTGGTAATAGTAAAATTTCAACTTATTCTAGAAGAACAATAAGTGCGTTTTGGATTTGTAAATATTTCTCTAAAGATGATCAAATGAATGCTTCAACAAGAACTAATATGAGTTAGATGCTTAAACCTGACTGAATTAAGAAAAGAGAATAGCTTTCAAGTTAGACATATGCTGTAGTGAAACTCTCAAAGATAATTATTTTCAAAATCAGGGTTAGTACTGCTCATACCACAGCAGTCTTTACAAAATTGCACTCACAAACGATTCAAATTGTGATTCCAACCTGTCATCTCCTGACTGGCATTTAGAGGAAAAGGCAAAAGCATTTTTTTCATCCCTCACTAGTAAATTTGATAACTGAATCAAGGAACAACGAGAAACGTGTATCTCAAATGACACATTCACAAATTCAGCGTAAAATGTGCCTACTTGAAAGCTTAAATGCCATTTTCATGGATATAAATATTCACTAAGATACATGCAGATATTCAGGAAGAGGAATGTAATAATACTGGAAAGTAAGTTCATTGTAGCTCTCACATCTGGCCACTGACTCAATGCCAGCCTGGGTCAGTGTTGACTGAGATTCTTCAGAATACTGAAGACTCTGTAAATAAGTGTATTAATCTACTTACAGTGGGCAAATAGCCATCACAGAAGTTATCATCTATAAGGAGTAATTGCTAGGCATATGCCATTTTCACTGCACAGGGCAAAAAATGAGTAGAAATAGAGGCTGAAATATTCTTTCAGCTGAAAAGGTATTAGTTACATGTATGATGAACAGGATAGTTTGCAGAGCTGTTCCCAGGGACTGTAAATTCACTCTGAAATACAGATTAGATGAGTTAGATGAGAAGAAGGGGAACAGTACATGGCAAACAGCAGCACAAGCCCTACGCTGATGAAGGCTGACGCTGATAGTTGTTCTTGAGAAGTCCTCACGGGAGGGACACAGAGATGCCATGTAAAACAGTGAAACTCAGCTCTGAACTGAATCCATTTTTTTCTCTCCCTTTGGGTATAAGATGAAAAAAAGTTGATCATAGGTGGGTAAGCACTCCTGGGAGGCATTTCAATCTTACTGCAAAGAACATATGTTGAATAGAAACAATTGCTTACAATATTTAGAATATTTTCCAATTTGTAATAAAAAAAAGGCTAAATCAATTAATAAAGTCAGTGTTGCGTTGGATTTGAATAACATGAAATGTTTTACTAGACAGTATCATCGTATTTCTATTGAGAATGACTGTAAATGTTCTTTCTACTCCCCTCTTTTTAATAGTCCAGTAGGCAAAGTAGTAATATTGTGTGATGGAGGGGTCTGCGTGGGTACCAGAAGTTTCCTAAACTCTGCCAATGGCACTAGGAGCCTCGCTGAAGACAGCAAGAACTGAAATCTATATATATAATCCCAAAAGAGTGTTCTAGGGACAAACACCTGTCACACCTGAAAAACTAGTATAGCATACTCTCCTATTGGGCTTTGGCTGGCGGACGTTGCAGCAGTGCTGCTGAGCACCGCCAGTGCCTTCTCTCATCTCTGCCACTGAGGCACTGTTAATCAAGAATATCTTTTTATGGTTCAATCTGTGCCATTGGCTTCTAGCCCAAAGACATAGGAGCAGTTTTTAAACTCCACTTAGCTCTTCTGGGAATCTCCTAATTGCACACATGGCACTTCTTAAAAATGGCGTTTATTTACAGGGCATGCTGTTTTCTTCTGTTTGCTCACAAACCATATGTTGCAAAACAAGTATTAGAAAATATTTTAGAAGGCTGTGACTTCCTATGGGAATATGCCTGAAACTAGACTGTGCAAAAGTGCATTTCTCCACTTGCCATTAGCTGCTCTAAGCCCCTCAATTTGCAAAACTACCTGATAGATAGTTGCCTACTGACTGCTAGAACCTAGTCTTTTTCTTTGCTGTAATTTTACGTTGTGAATTCTTTGGCTTCTGGCCATAATCAGTGTGTAACTCCTCATAGTTTCTTCCAAGATTGACAACTTTCAAGAAAAGGAGAAAAATGTAGTTGAAGCACAGTTGTCATTTTTCCAATATTGTTCTTTTAATATTATCTGTTTTGTGCTGTTTGTTTTGGATGTTTGTAAAATCCTCTTGATCTGAACACAGATACGGAGTAATAGAGAAATCTTCTGAAGCACAGAAGAGAATCAATATTTTTTCTTGCACTACAGTTACTGTCTTATTAAGTAATACTAATAATTGGTCTATTAGAATTCACTGTAAAATTCTGACTTAATTTTGCTTCTGAATTACCAAGGGTGGTCCTGGAAAAAGGCTACCATTTATATCAAGAAAATATCATTTGTATTTTCAACTGTAATAGAAAATTAATTTAATTCCACTTCATTTCTTCATATAATTTTCTTCAAAATATAAGCTCATTTTTAATTATAGATGAATAATATCTAGTAAAAACACACACGGCAATTAATCTCATGCCATTATATGGGTGTTTGTCAAAATTTTCATTAACTTAATATTTGATGATGGAAAATGACTTTTCTCTAATTGGTTGGTTTTTTATCCTTGTGATTGTACAGAAATGCCTGTAGTATGTTTGTAAGACCAATTTATTGGCACAGGAAATTCATTTACTTATCAAATTAGTGAGCAAGTGCAGCCTTTTCTTTGTGGAAAAGAGGCAAGGGGACGATTAGTAAGTTTTGCTCATGTGAAAAATAAAGGGAAAATATAATAAATCAGTTACATGCTACAGAGATTTTAGAAAAAGGTGAAATGCTTAAAAACATGCAGCTTGAATTTCCTTTCAAGAACTTGGAAACTGGAAAGATTCCTCCTCAAGTTCTGTATTTACAATGGGTTAAGAAAGGTAAAACCGTGTCGCTTTTCACAGGAGCTGGCACTGAATGTGTCACTGTAATGATGCAGTCCCTGTGGCCTTTCCTGGAGAAGCCTCAGCCACCCATATTTGAAGAGGGCCTTTGCTGCCTGCTAGGGATAGCTGTCATCTCTAGGCCAAGAAATTTTCTGTGCTAGCTAATGAAATGTCTGTGAGATTTTTCTAAGCTATGAACTGATAGCCCCTGGTTTCTTTCATTTGTGTATTGCAGTCTGTCAAAATAACAGCAGAATGGATGAGGCTCTTACAGCGTCATCAATCTTCATCTTGTGTGAAGGGCAAAGGACACCATAGTGCCGATACCTGGGTGCTGCAAAATGTGTAGAAGGAAATATGTGGAAGGAAATATTTCCCACTCAAAATTAGTCATTAAAACGTGACCACGTTTGCACAGTATTTACTGGTTTCTGGAACTAATGCTGTGGATTCTGCGAAAAGCAAGTAGAGCACTAAGTTAACTGTCAGCAAGTTTGCTGTTCAAGCACCATCATGCAGATTTCTTAATGTGTTTCTCTGTATTTAACTTGGCATGTGCCTTGGGAATGCTGCTGAGCGCTTAGAAACGGTTTAGAGAAGACATGACAACTGCAATACATTTTCCTAATTTTCACATCTGTGGTCCCATAATACTTTGAAGCAGAGAAAGAGGAGAATTCTAACTGTTACTACTATTATTTACATTACAGCCCAGAGGATTTGGCCTCAGTCAGGGCAGGCATTATGTTAGGCATCATACAAATACAGACTTCCAAGAAGACCCTAATGTGAAGAGATTCCAATCTCAAGATATAGAAAAGCACGTTATCTACTTCTTTACATTTGGAATTGAGAGGCTCAGTTATTTTTCTCCCAGTATTTAGGAAATCTGTCTGAGAGGCAGGATTTGAGTTTCATTCTGCTTTAATGTCACAATCTAGGCCTCAATGCTTGTGTATATTTGCATATACTGAATATGGCCTGCAGGTGAATTCATTGAGCAAAGTAAAATTCATTGTAAGTTAAAAGATTCTGTGTAAGATTCAGTAATGCAGCTGATTATACCCCCATGTTGTGTCTGTACTTTCTGGCCTCCCTGTCTTCAAAAATAAAATAAAATATAATTACACAAGTAATGTTCACTTTTGGAAAAAGCCACACTTTCCATTTCATATTTCATACCCTATGCCAGAAAACGCAGTGAACTGTAGTAAAAGTGAGTCTTTAGGTATTTCTAATGCCAATAGGAATTTATTTTCTTGGTTTTGTTAATCTTTTTGCCTAATTCTTTTTTTTTTTTTTTTCCAATTTGGCAATGCACCAAGGTGTTTCTTCTCAATGAGAAAGAAAGAGTGAGACAGATGCACTGACCATGTGAATGCAAAGGGGATGATTTCTCTAGTGAAAGATAAGGTACTTGGGAGAAAGCGTATTTGAGTAATGTGAATAGTAGATATTCTGGCAATGTTGCCTTTTAAGCATACCTGTGCCTTTTCAGAGATTCCTTCCCAAGAAGCAATATTACCAGCTGGCCTAGACAGTTATGAAAATGGCATTTACTGGACAGCTGGCATACTGAGCCACATAACATGGTTTTATGCATCAACTATCTCCAACATTTCCAAGTAAGAAAAGCTTAATAAGCTTTTCTTAAATAAATTCTTTTTTTTTTTTTTTCCCCCCCCAGATCTTGATGGGACCTCATTGGAGCCATCTAATCCCAACTACAGTGAACTCTAAATGTTCATATCCAGCACTACCAAACTGTAGAAATCATGCATGTGTTACAACACTTCTGTGAGAGAAAATATCATTAAGCTAAGTGATCCAATGATTTTCAGACTGTAGGCTGTAAACCTCTAATGGTCCAAAGTTTAAATGTGAACTCTGGGAATTTATTACCACTTAATCAATTTAGTGTGCTTTGCTATCACATAATAGCATATTCTGTATTTGCTTTCAACAAGCTGAATACTATTACTAGTATAAGCAGTAATGATAGTATCTATTAATATAATTAATAAATTGAGGATATACTAGTATTAGTACTAATAGAAGCAGTGTTATATCTTGCTGTGTAAGAGAAGTGTACTATTTCCAAGGAAATATCTTCAGATGGGCAATTGAAGGTTTGCTGTTCTTGAAGGCTTGCCACTTGAAGGTCGTATCATTCATTTATGTACTTATTTATGGTAACTGTTGTTGTGTAAAGGAATGAGAGATGAATAATTATTATTGACTGGGAAGGGCTAAGATTTTTCAAGCATTATTTATGAATCTGCTAAATATATTTTACAGTACTCTTCCTAAAAATACAACAAGTATCCATTGCTCATATTTTTTAAGGGTTCTGAACTGAATATGTAAATGGGTTTCTTTTCTAGGTTGCCATACTGCTATAATCAGAGAAATTTCAGAGTTGTTGTGACCTAGGTAAATGAGTGGTTTTTAAAGTGCAGGACATACTGCTGCAGCTTAAATAAAGAAGGGCCATTAACACCATACCTGTAATCTCAGTCAGACACAGGGAAAACAACAACAACAACAACAACAACAAACCACTCAAAACACAAGAAAACACTTCTGACAGTATTTTCATATTCTAGTTTAGTGGCCATCCTGTTTAGTCTATTTTTCTTGAAGCCGCAGACTGCTAGCATGCCCAGAAAAACATTTCTCTTCAGATACTCCCACATTTGCAGAAAGTGCCTTCTCAGTTGTAATTCTGCAGCGATAACTGTGTGTTTTTACATAGGCCATGTGCTATGCAGACAATTTTCACAGCCATAGGCTTCCTGTAGATCATAGCTGTAGTGAAGGAGAGGGCCTCAGGGGCTGCATTGCTCCCTATCCCAGAGCATCCCCAGGAAGCACAGGAAGGCAGCAGGTGAACCTCAGTTCAGCCCTTCTTCCACCTTACAGCAGCGGAGAAGCCTTTATAGCTGATTTTTAAAAACAGATCATGTTTAATTTCTTGGGTTTGTCTCTGTGATATGTCCCTCTTTGCTTGCCTCCACTCCAATTGAAATATGTACCTCTTTGTATACTATTAGCATTGTTTGTGAACTATTTTCAATATTGTCATATTACTATTGTCATATATATTACTCATATATTATCAGTACGTGAGTAACATCCTAGAATGCCTTCAGGCATAAGCACATAAACCATTTACAAGTTTAACTGATTCCCACACATATTTTAATATAATGAGACATGAAATATAGATGAATATGGATATGGAAAAGGGGCATGCAATGTTTCCAATAAAAGATAGTAGGACAGAATAATGAGCATAAAACTGAATCAAGAATTGATAAATATCTGGCAAGATCCTCCTAGGTAAGTGATGGAACATATTATGAAAATGTTTTCTTGCTGCATCTTCTAATGCATACTAGAATCTTACAATATTAAATCAAAGATAATAGATGTATTTATATAGGGGGCAATGTAGTCCATAAAAACAAATGATGGTGAAAGAGAATCATTTAAGAAAAATGAAAAACATGCAGATTCTCAAGGGATCTCTTCCTGACAGGGAGTTGGGGGTGGAATAGGGAACATAGTGCAGGGATATAAATATCAGCAAAGACATGCACCAAAAACTGTACAAGTGACAGAAGTAAAACAGATGACAAAAATCCAGACTTGTTCACAAGTTTTGAAGTTATTGTTTGTTCAGTGTTGATGCTAAAATACTGCACCATCCTCTGTCCTTTTGAATGGCTTCAGTGAAAACAGGCAAGACTAAAAATTTAGTACAGTCGTTGCATTGGCTGTTTTTTTTTTGTTTGTTTGTGCTTTCTAATAGCAGATTTGTTGCTTACATCAGCCTTGTATGGTTTTCATTAGATCAGCTCAAGGTTCTTAGCGCGCAAGCCTTTCTTCATATTTCTGTCGTTCTCTTTTATTATAATGTGTGAAGAGGAAGGGAAAGTGGGGTCACATTGCAGAATATCATTTGTGTAAAAACAGAGGTTTCTGCATATACACAGGATCCAGCTTCCCTAGAGACAACTTCAGGGTCTAGATAAATAATATGGTTTTTTGAAGAATGATGTATAAGTCTGTCTTTTCTGGCCTTTTGCTGCAATACTTCCTGATGGTGAAACACTCTTTTTCTTTCTGAAGTAGGTCCTCTCTCTCTGTTTCTTCTACTGTGTAGAATTATTCTCCTGTCCTTATACCTGACAAACACTTTCCAGCTCCCTTGATTCAAGGCTCATCTTCTCATTCAGATATGTGTCATCATTAATAGCAGAGTATCTGTATTTTGACCTCTGGCTTATGCTCAGCTACTTCCTTCACCTCAGGTCCCACTGGGTGTGTTCACTGCTGATGTAGTGCAAGGGCAGGATACTCCTTGTTGTGCAACCAAGGTTATTGCTGCAGAACTCAGATTTAGTTGTGAGCCTAATTTTGACAATATTGCTATTCAAACAAGTAAAACATTGGTACATCTCCCAGACATCTGATGCTTTTGAAGGATAGTCCACTCACAGTTTATAAAAGGCTGTTGTGACTTAAGCCGATGATTTGACTTAGAGAATTCTTGTAAAATCTTAGATTTACTAAAAGTTGTTGTGTTGACATAATCCATTTGAAAGACGAACATTCTTATAAGAGGTAGTTTTCCTGTGTCAAATTTCCAGGAAAATGTTTCAAGCTTTGTTCTTAGAAAGGTCAGAGAGAAGAAAATGATATGATTTTACTTAGTGTGTACTTAGATTTTTTTTTAGAGAAATTCTTATTGCTTGTATATAACTTCAAAGCATAAATAGCAAATAAAATGTGTATATCAAAATGTAACATCAGTCCAAGTTAATCCCATAGTTCTCACTTCATACTCAAGGAACCTTTTTGAATTCAACTGATAGACTCTAAGAATATTAGTCAATTTTTAAGAATGTTTGAAATTTCAGGATAAAATATACTGTAATATACCGTGGGCTTCAGTACTATTAAAGAGCAGTTTCTAGCTCAATCTAGATTCTTATATATTTTTTTTCTGCCTATTTCCAAATAACATCTTTGGTAAACTTGAACCTTAGCCAAGTGCTCAGATGATTGCAGAAATTGCCTTCAGGCTTATACAGGTATGACAGTGCTTGAAACACTTCTTTGTGGTGTTTTTCCTTCTCTTTTCACTCAGGTGGCATCCCGTTGTGTTGGGTCAGACATAAGAAAAGGATGGACCTTTTTGTTTCTTCTTTATTTCTTTCATCCTATGTTTCTGCTTCCTACAACTCACCTTAAAAGCTTTGTTCTCAAACTTCCTCTTAAAAAATGAGAGATTAAAATGAGTGAAAAGTGATCGATTTCATACCTCCTCCATAGTAACTTCCATAATGCAAGAAGTCATGCTAATGAGAGCATATGTGTGGGTAACTTCTTGCTGTGATAACCCAACACCTAGCACATGTTCTGAAGCAAAAGTTGTGGTCAGTAGGAAACTACATAAATTCTGTTTTCTTCTAATTAGCTGGGTTTTCAGGTGGATGATGAAGGCCATGGAGATCAAAAATGCACATTGAAACAGTGCCCTTGGACATAGGAAGGGCACTGGTATTTGAGTGGCATGCTAGAGTCTGTGTGAGTACCTTATGAGAAGGTATCAGCAGGAAAATTGTAGCGATGCTATTACTTTGAAAAGCAGATTCCCAAGCAATTACAAGTGTCGCTGTATCTAACCCTTTAAATATATCCCATTTCTAACACAAATTATCAGAGATGACCCATGTATTCCTCTCCAGCCTCTCAGGCTTTGATGTTCTTTTCTAAAGTTTTTTCTCAGTAAGAGTTACATTTCAGAAGGCAGTTAACAAAAAATGCAGCCTGAGATGCTAGAAGTGACCTGTTGCTCCAGAGCTGCTTTCTTTTGTAGTATTGTCATTTTTAGTTTGTCCACTTGACCTAAAGTGAAGCATTTAAAACTTAAAGACTTTATCATAATTTTGTTGAGATTTTTTGCACATTGATGAAGAATTGAATCTCAGAAGAAAAATTGCAGCCTATCCCTTTCACCAAAGGTTGTGAAAATGTTCATCAATTATTCACTGAAATTATAGGATGGAAATGTTGCAAATACAAAGGCATCTCCATAAGGTCCTGGATGTATTTGGTATTCCTCTATTTCTTTCTAATTTCAGGGACAGCTGAACTACCACTGTTTTTAATGTCTGTAAAGTGTCAGAACTTTTTTGCTATCAGTTCCTGGTGGCTTCTTTATTTTCACTTTTCTGTGTGGCTGTGTTGCTTCATTTCCACCTTGGTTCCATGCTAAGCTGAGTTTTTACTGAAGCAATGAATTTATCCTATTCTCGACTCACTAGAATGATGCAGTCTCTGTTTCATTTCAGTGTACTGTACAACACAGATGGATTGAATGACACCGCTCCTTGGGGAAGCACAAACACTGTTTTTCAACCTCATTTAGGGAAAATCTTATTTTT
Source organism: Chauna torquata (assembly GCA_013399475.1). Classification (NCBI taxonomy): domain Eukaryota; kingdom Metazoa; phylum Chordata; class Aves; order Anseriformes; family Anhimidae; genus Chauna; species Chauna torquata. The sequence continues at coordinate 40,023 of VXAL01005656.1, read as the reverse complement.
TCACATTCTTTTCAAAACAAGTTGTTCTGTGAGCAGTGGAGTTAATGAAACCTGGTTTTCAATGCTGTTGTGACCCACCCTTTGTGTCTTACAGTCACCTTCTCTGATGCCTAATAAAATTAAAGCTTCTGTTTGAACTTTTTACTGTATCAGGTGCTCCTAATGTCTATTTTAAGTGCAGATCCTCTGGTGCTTAGGAAGGAGTATTCTTGGGTTTCAGCCTTTGAAAAGAGAATTCTAGCATTTCTTCCATGCTACCTGGCTACCTGTTTTAATAAATCATGAGAAAGTTACTAGCTTTAGGACTTCTATTGCTGTATTAAATTCAATTAAAAACAGCTAACAGGATCATGAGGGGCCATCTAATAGAGACAGACACAGATAACATGATGACGCAACCCTTGTTGGCTTAGAAAAGTAGGTAAGAATGCTTTTCAGAGGGAGGGAAATTTGTACTGCCCAGTCTCTCAGTCATCAACAGAATTTATCCACACAATACCATTAATAAAAGCCAAAGGGGAAAAGAGAAGAATTATTTTAAAATATGGGACAGGGAATAATTCATCTTATGGAGCTGAGAAAAAAGTGGAGGCACATCTTAAAAACTATGGTTTTACATATTGAAGTTCTTGGGAGCTGTATCTATTGTGTGGGTGGACTCAGTTTCTAGAGAAGTCTGTGAGCAGAAATCCTAGGAGATCAAGATGTTTGGAGTCTTATAGTGCAGTAATTTTTACAGATGAGTACTTCTGAAAGTGCTGTGTACGAAAAAAGGCATTGTTTAAAGAGAGAAAAGTGTATGAACTATATATGTGTGCCATAGAAAGGGAAATAAGGTGCATCTGGAGTGTTTTGAGACTCAGTTTTGGTTCTGGAAAGGTCTGGATGCTGGTTTTAATCTTTAAGAACCTTTGGGAGATCTCAGAGAAGTAACCTTTGCTTTCCATTGTGTGGTGAGCAGAAGAAGGAAAAAGAGGAGGAAAAAAAAAAAGCAAAGGGACGCTGCACAGAAGTTTGACTTTAAAAAGTCAGATTTTTCTTGTGTGCTTTACTTTCAGATAGTTTCCTAAGTTGAAATAAATATTGTAATTTGCATTTTAAAGGCAGAAAAACTGAGTTAATCAGCTGCAGAGCTGGGGCTAAAACAAAGATCTGTTTTCTTGTCTGATGTCCTAACCATTTCTTATCACTGTCTGCACAATACCTGACTACCATATGCTATTAGTAAGAAAACAAATTTTAAAAAGAGGCACATGTTCTAAATTGCTAATAGAATTTAGCTGTAACTTGAAGTCTTCTAGAAAGGATTAGTCTGAAGTCAAGGACAAATTATTTGACAGTAAAAGAAACCAAAGAATTTTTTTCTAGATAAAATGCAAAATATTCCACTTACATCATTTATTGCCTCCCTTTACCAAGAATGAAGATCTCATTAATAAACTATCACTGCAGGTGTTTTAGAGTAAACATTGAGTATATACTCTTTTGCTCATCAGTCTATTTTCTCCTTGTCACTATTACTGTCTTCAAGTTATGCTACTAAAATTATATTTAAAATTTTTTTGCACTAGAAGTTTCTAGTTCCAGGAGTGGCCTTTAAGACCATTAAAAGTACTCAAGCAATTAATTAGTAATAATGTCTTAGGGAACAAGAAAAATTATTAGAGCAAGATCAAGAAAGAGAAAAAGACATTATTAGAAAGTAAGGGAATTTCTGAAAGAGGGAGCAACAGCAAAACAATTACGGTGTCAGCGTGAAAGCAGGAGATGGCATGTTCTTCCATGGTATCAGCTCTCTAAACCAAAATGTCACTGCTACGGAACATTTTTACTTCTAGTCATTCAGTTTGAAAAACCCATGAATACACCAACTAAGTAGCTGTTCTATATTCTTTTAAATAAAAGCCTAAATAATCCTTTGCTAATACCTTTAAAGCTCTAGCACACTTCCAGGTTTACTTGGTTTTTAAGTATTTCAGATTTAATTCAGCTAAGCATTCATGAAAGACTTTCCATTCTAAATAATTCATAAGTAGTTATAAAATGTTGTTAATTGATCCAGTTGTAACTGGAGGAAATAATTATTTAGTAGATAACACAATCCTAGGAGTATTACGGTTTTCTTTCATTGGTTTGTTTTTAAAGGGATGGTGGGTTAATGAAATTGTTGTTCTAGTAACCGTTACAATGGTCTTGAGTTTTATTCTGTAGGCATTCCTGACCCATACGAAAAACATTTCTGTGTTTACGCAGCTATTGTCAAACTCGGTAACCACTGCCTCAAATTATTTTGGAGAAAACAGAAATCATTCATGAAGGACACACGAAATAAAATGAATTGTGCCAACATTCAGAAGTCCAGCAGCAAACATGGGCTGCATAGAGTTATCTAGTACCTGTGGGACATGTTGGCAATTTACAGCTCTGGTTTATAAAGTTCTGACTAAATGAACTGTTGCCTGTTAGGGATGGAATGAGCTCTTCACATGGGAAGGAAAAGCTGCTAAATCAAAAAATACCCTTACAACCTGTCCCAGTGTTGCATCCTGCTAATCCAGAGTGAAACTGTAGCAACTCCCCAAACTTTTGTCTGTAACCTTCATTTCTCCAGAGCTTGCTCAAACTGATGTAAACTCGCACTCTTTTAGTCACCTGTAGCCAACCTTTGCAGACACCAAGGAAGAATTTATTAAACTACGTCTTTCAGTAAAGTGAAAGATAGTGTGCACCTAGGAAGTTTTAAAAACAAAAACTTTGAATTGCTGATGTGGTCAGTGAAAACAACACTGCTTACCAACAAGGTTCAAAGAGCCATTTTACTAAAAATAGCAAAGGTGAAAATGAGGAGTCTGTTCTGTTGTGTTAATGGTTCCTTTACATTGTTCAAAGACCTCAGTATCTTGCCCTGGGAAAGTCCACCACAAAAGGGCCAAACGGAGGCAATGTTGGGAGCAGAGCAGAAGACAAAGGAAGATATGAACCAGATATGGGAAATAAGCATTACTGACATGAGCTGTTCTGCTCCTCATGGCTACTAGGAATTGTAGCTTAAAGTAAAGCAGCATCAAGCGTGCTTTAATTTACATGGTTACCCACCACAGAGCCTCCCATTGATCCCAGCAAGAAGGGCTCCCCTCTGCCCTCATGATAGTTGCCTTCCATGACCTCAGTAAAGGATTAATTCTGTAATGTATTTAGTGCACAGTGGAATATTCACAAACGAGAGTACTCTAACAGGTTTTCCTCCGTTCCTTTCAAATGTAGCTGAATGATTATTTTACACAAAATCTCTCCAAAGATCTCTGGCAGAGATGTAGCCTTTTTTAGCCAGCACCTCCACTGCTGATTGTCTTTTTCTCCAATAATTCTAGCTAAGAACACTTGCAATGTCTGTTAGACACCACTGCAGCCAAGTGAAATAAGTCTTCCCATTTGGCCAGTAGGAATATTTCAGTTGTGTTTCTAGTTGTCAGTTGTTTAGCTGTCTGGTGACATATTGCAGAGGACAGCACGAGAAAAATCAGACATCAATCTTTCACATTTACTGTTAAGCAAGGGTTCAGTTTTTAGCAATCTCTTGTCCAGAAACCTATGGTACTTGGCAGTGTGGTTGATTCACTCCATATTATGAACGGAAATAATCAAAGCACTACCCATCCTTTGCAATTGCTTAGGAGCAACTATTGTTTTATGTTACAGAGTTTGTAAAGTTATTTGCAATCATATACTAAAAGTTACAGGGTGACCATTTGCATCTAGAATCTCACTGTCTGTGAGTAGAAAGAATTTTCTGAAAAACAAAATGCCATGGTTGTATTTAATCATTAGTGTCAAAGGAAGGTGGCGGTTTTGTCTTCAGCAGATCTATTTTAAGTGGCAAAAGCACTATGGTCTTTTTTAAGGTTTCCATTTGTTGTCTTCTGCATTTATGTGTAAACATTTTAAAAATGTAAAATAGACAAGTTTGCATTGTTTCTCTCCAGTTTTTGCCCTGTTTATCTGGGCTTTCGTTTTTAATGATTGTTTTAACCTTTTGGCAAGACGTGTTTTTTTATTTTATTTTTATTTTATTTTT
>VXAL01005656.1:14437-35820 GCA_013399475.1 Chauna torquata | reverse complement strand
GTGCATGTCGCACTTCCAAATTTGCAGATCTGAGCCACTTTAGTCACAAGGAGAAATCAAATATCTCAGTATAAGCTTATTAGCAGCTAAAAATAAAGGTACTAGAAAGATGATTCACAAGTCATTGCTAGCTATTGCTGAAAGTGCTCAATATAGGAAATGCTTTGAAAAGAATGATTTATTTGTGTGGGATGGGATTTAATTAAAAAAAAATTTGATAACTACTAGAATCTTCCTGGATTTATACTAAGAAAAATGCAGCCCATGAAGTAAATATAAAACCTTTTCTGTTTTCATTTTTATATGTTGGACATCTGGAAATATGACTAGATACTTTGTTTCTGAATGAACAAATTCTGACTGCAGTTTCTCTTGGTTTCACTATATGCTTCCAAAATACAATCCACACCCCTTTATGTGCCATGTCATCGTCAACATTTTATGTGCTTGACCAGTTGCTGTTGTTCCTCCAAGTCCTGTGCTGAGGCCATTTCTATTGACTGGAAAGCCTTGACAATTTTCACTGTTACTTCTTCTCATGGCTTTCATTGTTGTTAATTATTTTTATGTTACCAGAAATAAACATAAAACTTACCAAGCAAGTACAATAAGGACGTACTGCTGCTGAAGGATCTTGTCCTAAAATTAGACGCAACTTGAAAAAAGAGTAATATAAACAGCAGGGGAAACAAAGAAAATGTCTCAAAACCAGGAGTGAGAATCTTGAGAGGAACTGCCTTTACTGTACGATGATAAAATACTACGAAAATACAGAGAATTGAAGTATGCTATGGTGTTTTCTATTTGTCAAACAAACTCACCCATGCGCCTTAGAATTTTCTGTTTTCATGTCAAAGTTAATAAAAAACCCTGAAAAGCCATTCAAGAGCAGTAACACATCAGCTTTTAATTTAGGTCAATTATCATTTGTTAATTTGTAATGAAGTCATGTACTCCTGAGCAACCTTCAGTTTGTTATGAGCATGCTAGGAGAACAGCCCAGCAGCTCAGTGCTATGAGAGAAAACACCTCCATGCAGCTTCGCATCATTCTGTCCATCCCATTAGCTTCCTTTCTCTTCACTGTCCACACCACTATAGGAATTAATTACAGATAGTGAGTCAGTGTAGTGTACTGAGTTTTAATGGTTATTAACAGTTGAAAGATAACGACTTGATAAGGATTCTGCATTACTGAGAGCGATGAATACCTACGTGATTTACATAGAGATATGGCAATATCCTACCTTTAGACCTGTAGGCTGTGTGGAAGGAGATGCTTGCAAAGTAAAAGAACTCAACCCTTTTGCTTCTGCTGTTGATTTATGCATTTGTAACTCTTATGTGCCTTATTTTTGTAACTATTGTATGCTAATTCACTGGACAAAACATTATCCAAAACAATAAATAGATCAGATTTAGCAAGACTCCTCTGTTAGATTAACTAGAAACTTTAGGGACTAACACTATAATTTGTGAGATGGATACAGGGCTAATTTGACAAAGCACAGTGTGAAAAGGAATAGTCAAGACTGAGCTACAGGAGCTCTTCAGGAATCAATGTGGGAACTATCCTGCAATGTTTTTATTTATAATTACACTAGAAAAAGGAGTGGTCTCATGAAGTTTGCTGATGGTGCACACATAACAGGCATTGCCAGCCTANATTTAGGAACACATTATTTCATTTCACCACCTGAGAAGGCAAGAGAAGCTTGATCACTCTCAACAATTTAATATTAAATGAGGGTTTTGTTAGCCCAATACTTTTGAACAATCAGGCAGGAGTAATTAGCAAAGTTAAAGATGACTGTAAAAACTTCAGTGTCAATATTATTTGTTGCTTATTCTGGAAAACTTTGTCAGCTAGAATAAATAAATATTTTCCTATTATAGAAGGGTCATGTTGTTAAAAGTTTAAATAGAACTCTAAAAATCTGTTCACCTCAACAATGGCTCTGTTTTTGGAGTAGATTTTTGTTCATTCTTCTTGTTCCATGTATTTTGATATGGTTTAGGTGTTAGGGAATGCATATATAAATTTAATTATCAGCTTTCTGATTTTGCTTTACATCAACATATGCAAGAGAGGAATTTAGTGTTGTTTACTCCGCTGTTTCGTATCAATCAGAACAAAAGAGAGGAGAAGAGAGACAAAGAATGAGGAGGAGAATAAGTAAAAGAGACTGGTAAATTAAACAAATAGTTGAAATAAGGTATAAAACTGCACTGCACTTGTAATCAGATGACATAGTAATCGGTTAAGATTTTCTTTTCTGCATTTTAAACCCTTTACTCCATGTCTGGAGTAGATTAGTGGTAAATTAATGGTATTGCTGAAGTCAGGTCATCTCCTAGAAGCTCCTAGCTCATTTCTGGTTTCCTGAATTTTCTAGCACCAGCCATATTTTTATTCTTCCTTATCCAGTTCATTCTTCTCTAATTTATAGCACCTGGGGCAGATCCATCTGTCATTTCATTCAAACATACAAAACTTTTTTATTTAGATACTCTTATTTAGAGTATTTCCCATGTTGAAGTTCTCAGTGCATTCAATTTTAGTACATAATATAACCAAGAGCTTTAGAATAGAGTCTGTGCGACATCATACGTAAAATATAGCCCATTGAGCTCAAAACTGAGAAATGATTTCATGGTTATTCCTGTATCTTCACCTCACATATTTTAGCTAATCTTATCAGACTTCAGTTCAATTTCAAAGTAAAAATGCTTTTTGTATGTGCTTGCACTTACTAATGTTGTTTTTACATCAAAATGCCAGTCTGCCCTATCCTGATGTATCTGTTGAGGCTATTTGTATTCATTTGCAGTACCATTTTGGGTCTGACTAGGTTGGCCTGATTTTCTTCTGTTATATATATTGAAATTTAGATCTATTTATTCATTAGCAAGCTTTACAAATGATTTCAGTACAGTGCAGTTTTTAATTGAGAGCAGAATGTATGAAAGTGGACTAGAATAAAAACTTAAAATATACTAATTACATGGTTTTAACCATACAATGAATACAGGTCAGTTATTTTTAATATTGGAAATCAATGCTTAGCTTTTACTCTTGAAAGGGATTAACGTAACTGTCTTGAAGAAAGGTCTGCATATTTCTGACACAGTCTGAAAATTTAATAGTGCTTACTTTTAAGAGTGATTTCCAGGTATTGTAACATTAGTCTTGAAGCCATAGACCAGCTCTATTTGTATTTTACCACTCTCTGAATTTCCAGCTGATGTCACTGAAAAACCTTGGATTTAAATATAGGTGTGCACACTGGCATGCTGAGGGACACGTGTGGCTTCTTTGCCCATTGCAAATTGGTGTTAAGGAAACCAAAGCTTATAGTAGTTTTTTTTATGTTGCCAAACAGTGCTTCTGAGGGCTGGAAGTCTGGGCGTGCCTGTAAGAATTCATTTGTATTTTTTTGGACATGTTGGAGCTCACACATGAAAGTGAATTTGTGCAGTTAGATAACGAGGTGGCAGCAAAGGTCACCCAGAACATTAAGGTATGTTTTTGAAAGCAGCATTAAACTATGAAAAAAAAAGGGATGAGAAAGAGACATCGCTTCTGGGGGTAAAAAAAGAAAAAGAGAGAGAGAAAGATTTGGGAAAAAGAAGGCCTCATCCTTTAAATGCGCATCACTTTTACAGAACATGTTGTTGTCTTCTATAGACATTGCTCTTTTCTTCAAATTCCATAGTGGCTGTGATGTTTTTTGCACTTTCTGTCAGATTTACTCTTTCACAAATACATTTTTCATCCATTTTTGGAACTGTGGGTTATTAACTATGAGCTGCATATAGATTAGAGTAAGTAACATCAGCCAGATGCAAGTGGAAGTTGGTTTTGTTCCCACAGAATCACAGAATGGTTGAGGTTGGAAGGGACCTCTGGAGATCATCTAGTCCAACCCCACTGCCAAGCAGGGTCACATAGAGCACGTTGCACAGGATTGCATCCAGGCAGGTTTTGAATATCTCTAGAGCAGGAGACTCCATAGCCTCTCTGGGCTCCCAGTGCAATACTTTCTAAACTAAGAGATATTTGATACAAATGTTTCTTTTTCTTTTTTCCCAGAAAGGTGAAAAATATGGCAAAAAAGATTTGCTTCATTTTGGCAGACTTTTTGGAAGAAAAGCTATACTTAAATACTCTCTATTCTCAAAATACTTTAAATAATCAAAGAATTCTGAGGGGACTGTAAGTCTTTCTTGAAGAGGAATATATAGCTGAATCTGACATTTATCAAGAAAAACACTGAAATCCAATAACCAGTATTTAATTGTCATTGCACTGGAAGTTTGACGTTATAGGGGAATCATCTCTAAGAATTTGACATGGCAGGCAGAAAATGAAAAAAAAATAAAATTTATGTTTACTTTGTCAGCTCTGATACTATGAGAGTTTTATTGGTAGTAATCATTCCATGGGTGAAGCCTGCAGGCTCTGTGAGCTGTGAAGTTTTATTCTGCTACAGATTAAGGAGAATTAAGTAAGTAAGAAGAGAACAGTTTACCTATTATTTTATTTAAGAGCTGCTTTGCAGCTGTTAAAGGACTCACAATTATTTCATAGGCAGGCAGATCTTTGGGTTGCACTGTTTGATAAAGAGCTTACTACTGTCAGTATTAACTTCACAATATGTTTATGATGAGCTTATGAATTTATGAATTTCTGCTACTTCACTTTTTTTTAACTATTTATTCTTAATCTTCTATAAGGTCCTGCAAAACAAAAAGAGCTATGCAGCTAAAAAGCAACTAGTGCTTGTAAAAAAATACCAGGGATTTTAATTCACTGGTGATATATACGCTTAATTTGTTTTTAACATAACAAAATCAGCATCTTTTGAATTTTCTGCAAAAAATCTCAACGTCTCTCAGCCAGTTGTTGCAATCTCCTGCCCTGCTTAGCTCCACCAGCCTCCAAGCACAGCCCCTGTAGTCCAGGACTCCTTTTCAGGCTCAGGAAAATGCCTCTGCACTGGCAGCCTTTGGAATGAATCAGTGTTCAGCAGACAGCTCAAAGCTGCAGGCAGTCTGTTTTCAACAATACAACATTTTGTCACAAATATTTGTGGTTTTCTGTTTGCTTCCAGCACACTTCTGCAATGTGTAAAGCTCTCAGCCCACCTCTCGACATTCATTTCCTGTTTGCCTTGAGCGATTCCTTTCTTTTTGACTGCTGTCATAGCTACATAAAGAATTTCAGCTAATCCTTCTGCTGAATCTGAGAGAATGGGATACCCTCTGGACTTAAGAACACTTGTATTGCCTTTTGTCAGAGACACTATTTAATATCTACTGTTAGCACATTTCACACTAATAGATGGCCTGTCCTGGGAGATTATTAAAAATTCTGTAGTACAATTTTGTACTTAGTATTAAAGTCTTACTAGTATTTACTGAGTTTACCAGTTTACCGCTATGTCCATATTATATTGGGAAACTGTCTTAGCAGAAATGAATTTCTCCACTGGCAAAAAGTTCTTTGGATAAGAAAACTGACAGTAACTCTGCAAACTAAGTTAAATAAGCAAAAGGACTTCTGATGCAGAAAAATTATAGGAACATTGATAGCGGGAATTCTGGTGACAGTCTTCCCAACTGGCAGCATCAAGTCATTTTTTTGTCATGCTTACACGTCACTAAAATTTTCTAACGTGGAGTATATCACCATTATGCACCATCTATAAATGATAATAGGCACCTATTCCAGTATAGGCAAAGTTTTATTTAGTTCATGGAAGTCCTTAGAAAACTGGGCATGCATGTCTCTTCTTTCCGGTGACATTTAATTTATGGGAGATAACATGGAGCCTGACAATGCAAAATGAGCTCACAGTATGTGACTGCTCAGACTCTATATGACCTTCATTTGCAGAATAATCATTCACTAACTTGTGTTATTCATTTTCTTCCCTGGGTATGGAAGCTTAGTGGACCATTTTAGATGTATAAACGTGTATGTGTGTGTGTGTTTATATATACACATAGGAAATGTAACCTGCAGCTTTTGAGACCCATAGTGTTCTCTGAAAACAGAAATCACTTTGCATTCCTGTCTATTGCAGTGCCTTCAAATTAGTTACTGGAAAATGTCCCATTAAGAAAGACATAAAATGACCCACTGTTCCTCTCTTTCCCTACGTTTAGACCCTGAATTTTAGTTTCATAGGAGGTCAGTAACTTCTTGAAGCTTGTGGCGGTCCCTGCCTGAATCTTGCTTCCTAGCCCTTGCAGAAGCTAGGGCTCTAGACTTCTGCCCATTTAAAGACCTTTGTGACAGCAGGAATTAGACACAAGTAGTGTTTATAAAATGTTCTTGGTTTTCAAAATATTCTACCAGGAGGTAGAATAGAGTTAGTAACAGACACTAGGCCTTTCTTTTGTCGTTTGCTCTTTTACTCCTGCACAAAATGACACTATTCTGAGGGAGACAGGATGCACCTCCCTGCAGAGACAGCTGTGAGTCTCAGTCACAGAACTTCTGTTGTGCAATGAGGGTGTGAATGCTCCTGAAGGAAGAGGTTTTACTTCAGCCTGAATTTTGAAAATGTGTTACACATGCATTTAATCTTTTTGCCATTAATTCTGGGCATAGTAACAGTGTGGCCTTAAAGCTACATTTTGTGATATCTAATTCATTGCCATAAAATTTAAAATAATGATATTGTTCATATTAAATTATGACCTCTGTGCAAAAGGCTATTAAAAATATAGGTCTAGTAGCAATCTCAAAAAGAACACCCAGTCCTGAGTCCTGCTCTGAGTGAAAGTACCTAGCTCATAACTTACGATTCAGTTTAATGATCTCCAGTCTATACTAAAATATGTAATAAACCTTTCATAAGGATCTTTAATGAGTATACCGTAAGTCCTCACTCCTCACAATGTGCATCATCCCTTCCTTTATTTAATTTCATCATGCTAATTTAGAACTATTTATCAAGATCAATTTGAAATCTGATCCTGTCTTCCAAAGAGCTTTAATTCCTCTCACATTGGTATATATAACCTGCACATTTTTAAGTGTACTCTTTTATAAATATATCTGCATCCAAGCATAAGTGAGAATGTTCAACAGAACTTCTTGGGACAAACACCACTGGACTTGAAATGTCAGCCTAGTTTGCTAGCAGATCACTGATAATTGTGCTTTGAGTGCTGCTTTGCTTCCAGTTGAGTACTGATGTTACAGTGAGTTCTTTTAGCCTCTTTTTCACAAATATACATATTAGACTTGTTAGACTTGTCAAATTCGTGTCAGGTGCATTTTTTATTTCCTCCTTATTTTTCTTTGCCTTAGAAATTATGATTGTATATGTTAGTATCTTTCGTATCTTGCAGCTTGAGTAACTGATCACTAATTTCTAGGGGTCTCTATTTTCCATTTTCAGGATAAACATTATGGCTGACATTCTGTAGTCTTCTGGGCCATCCCCTCATTCCATACATATCTTCTTGGATGATACATTTGTCTTTATCCATGAGTTTGATTTCTATTTTTCTACTTTTCCTTTGGGGTTTTCAATGCTTGGAGTGCTGCCATACAGGCCTATTGTGGTACCTCTTTGGTATGCTCCTGCCAGTGCAGCTGGGCAACTCTGACTCAAGCTCATTGCCTTGGTCATTGCTCCTTCATCCCAACTATTTTGAGCAAGTCAAAACAAGGACATTGGTGTTCTGGGTCCTTCCTCTGCCCTATTTTGCCAGCATTGTCCAGCAAATAGAAGAAAAGCAGTAAAAAAACATGGAAATGCTTTCTATTTCTGATTACTGGCTGTCTTTGAGGTACTCAGAGCAGCAGGAGAATGATCACTGCCTGCATGCTACATATTGGTGACAAACGCTTCTAATTTCCTCTCTTAAAACTCAAGTTACCTTGGTCTTTTCAGCTACAAGATGCATCTGTGAATGAGAAGTGAAGCATCTTTTACATTTTGAATTAATGGCCTGGTGGGAAAAAAAAAATAACACATTGCTCTCATTTTTTCAAATGTACACAAGATATAAAACACTTCATATCTATGTATAAAATGTGTAAAATAAAAACATATTCGGTTACAAAATAGATTAGAACCCATTGGCACTATGTCTTGATCTGCCCAAGTCAAAGAGTTAATGGTCTGTAAGCCTTTTTGCTCCACAAATGCTCAGGCCTAACCAATTTGCCAAAAATTGTATTAAAGGATGAATCAACAAAACTTTTCGGCATGATGAGGAATAATGCTGTGAGCACTTTCATATCTATGAGAACTGTAAGCACCATTAAGGTGCACTTTAAGCTCCCTACTGCACTGAAAGATAAAGTTTAAGAAGTTAAAACATTTTAGTATTACACAAGAGTCAGTATTATATAGTTGAGATGGTGTTTTTAGGACTAGGCTCTGTGATTTACATGATCCTTTGTACTTAAAATTTTAATTTAGTTAAAAGTTTGGTAAATTTTAAAGGGTCAGTATTTAGTGAGATACAATTGTTATGTCTTGGCATTGTGACATGCATATACTACTGCTTTTCTTTCTCTCTTTATGTGCAACTTTTTTGCAGTTGAAAACTTCTCTTAAAAACTACTGGTGGAGAACAACTCGGACAGGCAAAGGGAAGAGATTATATTGATGATGTGCACTTAAAAGGAAGAAACAGTACCGTCTATATATCTCTAAGAGACTCCTCTTGTACTTAGGAGTTTTTATGCTCTCTGCAGCAGCTATGCCTTAAGATTTCTCAGGGCATTTTACATACATTTTGTGACAGTTTATGCATTTCCAAGACATAAAAACACTGAACATTGACTCCTTATCATAATAGACATTTAGCAGACAGAGACTTTATACAAATTTTTCTTCTATGCAGTCTATTTTGGGGATGATGTATGAAGCATTGAGAAAGACAGATTATTTTTTATTTTTTATGAGTTTCACTGTCTCAACAATGCCAAAAAGAGAGGAAAATTTGTCTTTCTTTTCCCAAATAAGCTGAATACATATGTCAGCAATATCATAAGGTGAATAAGTGAGCTCAAGACAGCATTCATCATTATTGTTTTGTTTCGTACACCTAAAATCCTAATTTAGAGCCTGTACATTGAAAAGATTTTTTTGCAACCATTTACCAGTCTAATATTTAAAGATTTTTTATGTAGACTGTTAGAATTTGGGTTTCAAAACATTTTTATTTAATTCCCTTTTTTACATATTTTTAGCAAGCACAAAATATATTTTCGCCTAGAAGGTGCTTTTTTTAATGTGTTGTTTTGCTTGGTGTTGAGTCTCTTGGAAGACTTTGAACAAACTTCTCTGGCAATTTTTGAGTTCCAAGAGTGTAAAAACATATATATATATATTTAAAGAAAATTCTTTCCCACTTTTTTTTGTCATTTACATAGATGACTCCTGAATGCTTCCATTCCTATGGAATCAATGGTCCAGCCATTTACTGGATAAAGCTGAGAGTACTTGTAATTGGCTGTACACATGTTGTGGTTGTTGCTAGGAATGCGAGTTTGCCTCTGAGAACATTTAGTGCCTCTGAAATGTGAGTTTGTTAAGGCTCTTCTCCCTTTTTCCATAAGAGTATAATAAGTCTGTACTTTTTAATATGGTATTGTGATCAAGAATCAGTTTTAAGAACAATATGGGGAATTTCTACCATCCCCTTAGGGCTCTTAGTTTATGCAGATAATGGAAGGAAATATGAGAAATCTAGGCTAGCCGGGGCCACATGAAGTTCTGTATTTTCTTTCATAAGTGAGCTCTGAGCTGTATATGAGTTGTATCACAGTTGGGCTTGGGATGCCAGTGTGGACTCACATGCCAGGCTCCTTTTCAGGGCTGGCAGAGGCAGCTGCAGCTGAGAATATGACAATAATTGTGAATTTACAAGCAGAATCATGTATGCTGGAATGCATGTGTAGTGTTGGTAGATCGTCCTTTTCTAGGCATAGAACCGGAATTTATTCTTTAGAGCAGCTATCTTTTTTCCCCCACTTTTCTTGCAAGTACATACTCTTTACTGTAAGGTGGTTTAAGTGCTTAAGCTGCATTAAGGCCCAGATTTGGATCTCTCTCACATTTGAGCAAATGAGTTCCTAAAGAGTAAATGGAATAATACCATGAAAATAGTTATAGAAGCAGAATCAGCACTCATCAGCTAAGGTGTATTAAAAGTTTATGGGTCAGTAATGGAAGTGTGGATTAGCAGCATTTCATTGAAGATAATGAATCTACTGTGAGTTGGACTGGCTGAAGTTTTGGCCCTAGGTCACACAAAAGTTTGATATATCCATATTCTGCCTGAAGAATTTACGGTCTTTGAAGCTTTACACTATGAAGGAATTTAGGTGGTTTATCAGTAAGTACTTTTTCACCATGAATATCCGCAGTAGTTTGAAACTTCATGACTTCTTCAAGTATCTAAACTTGCTTTAATATGCTCCACATTTCAGATTTTTTACTTTTTTTTTTTAGTATTTTCTGTTCTTTTTTGAAAGCAGAAAAATGTGAATGAGAGAATACTTCACTATGACCATCCCGACGTGTCACATTAATCAGGAAGTGAACAAGTCGAGGTTTCAATGGCTGTGATTGTATGGCAATATTGCACAATATTCTTGTGTGCTCTTGCTTTTCTTGTCAGTTGTGGCACTATCAGTAGAGTGAAAGGCAATCTTTACTGTAGGCTATATGTATGTTATTTCACTTACAGCTTGGTCTACTAGTCTGGTAAGTCTCTGTGGAAAGTGCGAGCAGAGAGAGGGGGCAGCAGAAGGGGGCTCAGTTCGTCTTCATCAGGAAACGTTATTCCTTGAGCCAGCCTTGACAACTATGAACTCTTCTGAGATGGAGATACAGACAAATGATGGTCTGAATGTGATATAAGGAATGATTAAAGGAAATATGTTCCCTACTTTCCTAACGTTTATTAATGTATTTTCTAGAGTACCATCTACCAAAGACAATATTTAAAGTCCAAAAAGGAAAGCAAATGCAAACTAATGCATGTCAACAAATGAATCACAATAAGTATTTTCAAATTACAGTATACATACTACAATATAAGCGGAGGACTTGGTTCAATCCCATAGACGCTAATGCATGAAATATGTGCCTAATACTGAAGGGCAACTGGTTATACCCCTGCTTCCATGTGCTAGGGGGAGCAGTGCCATTATAAAGCCCCTATGTGCCTGTCCTTGCAGTGCCTTGTATGTTCAAACTGTCCATATATCACATGTGACGTCATAGCCAGGGAGACGGAGTGCCCTTGAGAAAGTTGCTAGTGCTTTCTTTCAGTCAACATCAGTCATACAGTGTTGTTGTTCGGTGGGATGATAAACCCATTGGATGTTAGTTGCTTTCGTTTTCCATGATGACAAAATTTCTGATCGCTGTCTTTATGGGATCAGAGCTATGTGGAGCCATTTTGCACAGATTTATTCCAGAGATGTTACATTTCGGGAGTGAAGATAGAATATTTTCATGGAACTCAGCTCCTGCTTGCTCCTGCCTAAACAAGAAAACATTTACTCCAGGGGACAGACTATCAGAGGGCAGTCTATAAAGTGGAATGCTTTGTGCAGGTCTGTTAATGAGAGCTGTAAATATTTTATTTAAATCTTGTATGGAACCATTTTCTTGAGATGAAACTCAATTTGAATCTCTTATCTGAAGAACTACTAGCATTTGATTTTGCAACAAAAATCTATAATAGACTCACATTTAGAAAGCAGTTTGCTTTCTGATGAAATGAAATGTATGAAGCCATATTTTGCAGAGAGTGTCACGGAACAATTCCTCCATTGTATATAGAGAAGAGATTTCTGCCATCTTGCCTGCTAGCCATTTCTAATTGTATTCATTTCAAAGAAATGAATATTAATGTCTCCAATGTAATTAATAAAGCTTGTTCCTGATTGAGTTTCCCCTTCAAATTAATTTCCATTTTCATTTAATTAGTTTATAGAGATTTTACTTCGTGTAAGCTAATTATGATTTTTTCCTTTTAGAGGTAAAAATGTTCATATGAAAAATGTTATTATTTTAACAAGTATAATGAGGACACAGTAGCTTGAAGATGAGTTTATCCATCAGCCAAGGTATAAGTTATTAACATATCCAATAAATTTACGTATCCTGATCTGATATGTCATGTGCACCTAATGCAGTAATGTCTGCATTAGAGACAAATACACATTTTTCTCAGTGACTTTAGTAACTAGAAACACTTTGCCTGGGAAATAAGTTATAAGTACTGAGATAAAAAGTACAATCACTCTGAATGCCAGTGGTGTAAACTGTATTAAATGTATTCAACAATACATCTTCTTCATGTGTAGAAGATAAAATATCTAAAAATTACATAAATACCTTTCAGCAACAATATGAAATAAAGGTCTAAATATGTGAGTTTATAATCCTGTAGAGGTGAAACTGAATTTTTAAAATAATTTCAGCCACTGATATATAACTCTAAATTCACACTAATAGTGTGAATGGTGACTTCTGCTTGTTGAAAGGCCTCTGTGAACCTATAAAAAACCAATATATTAATATCAATGACGTGGGTAGCTAATAAGAAAGTTCTTTGAAATTGCCTTAAAAAGTTTTGCTGTAGGAAAGGGCTACTGTGGAAAACAGTCTTTTCCATTTCTATATTTCATGATTGCTGATCTTTTGAAAGTATTTGCACATCTTCCCAATAATTATAGTACCCATAACGACAAAATCAATAGCTTAAACCTGATAAAACCTTAGAATTGGCAAAAGTTTAGAACTAGTTGTTCTCTGATTTACACCAGTACAAATCAGGAACAGCTGTTCTACTGTTACTGAGGCTGGACTTAATTACATATAAGTTCAGAACTGATTATCCCTGTCCATGGCAGAGTGGTTGGAACTAGATGATCCTCAAGGGTCCCTTCTAACCCAAACCATTCTATGATTCTATGATCTACAGAACAATGCAGGTGTTTTTGTTGTTTAGTAAGGATTGTTGTTTAGTAACTCCTCACGAAGTGATTTTACCTGCATATATTTGTTGGCAAATGAAAAGAGCTATGGACAAAGAAAAAAAATTGTAGCATTTAATAGCTGTTTTGTACTGTAGGTATTAAAAACCATTCACTCTTCTCTTGGTGATAACCGTATTACCATGTTTTTCGTATAGGATTTTTAACTAGGACATGTACATTGTGAATTTGTCCCAGTTTAAGGAACAATAACCTACCAAAGGGCAGCTATATTAGGACAAACTCAAATGTAGAGAAGGATGATTTGAGCTTGTACCAGTAGAACTGATCTCAAGTTTGGATGAGTGTAAGCTCCACAAGTATAAATGATGGCTTTTCCTTGAGATTTTCACTAAGGTGGCTACATCAGTACATGACTGTAACAAATTCACAATGAGAAGCAAGACTTGGGGTCTGAATCAATATAATGCAACCTTTTCTTAAAGATTAGAATGTTGTGAACAATAAAAGTATCTCCCTAAAACTAATAAAGTTCAGAACACAGAGAAGTCTGTTCTTAAGAAAGTATAATTGTCTAGGTATTTCCAAAGGCATCTTTTACTTTTACTATGGAACTGAGATCTTTTGTAACACAACCATTTTCTCTTTTTTTGAGAGAGATTGGTTCTGCCTGGAATTTATGATACGTCATGTCCTATTATCGCAATTGTTATTTGTCTCCCTTTTCTTCATTCAGCTGTAAAAAAAGTTATACCTTTTCTTGTTAAATGGCTGCTTTGTAGCTACATACTGCAAAAGTGATTTTCCTGCAAAGAACTATAAGGCAGTACACAGCTGAAAAAGATATTCTTTATCCCCCTAAGTTTCACTATGCTAATGGTTAAAGGATGTTAAAAGGATGCTTAAAGACGATATCTAGGCAGCTATTATACAAATACCTATTAACTTGGAAACCAAAATCTACTTATTTAGCCCAAAAAAGCTTTCTTCTTTATGTACACACAGTAGTTTATTTGTTAAACGCAACATGAAGGCTGCATTAGTGGCAGTAAAATTAAAGAGGATTTAAAATTTTTGCCTTATTGTAAGTCATGGGAATGGGTCACTGCTAAGTTCCCAAATGGTGCCAAGTAGAAGGGACTTTTGGCAGAATCAGCAGTTAGTGTATTCCCTCCAGTCCCACCACTTTTCCCTTCCCTTCCCTTCCCTTCCCTTCCCTTCCCTTCCCTAGGATGCCTTTATGTAGCCAAACCATGCTGTAGAAAGAGATGATGGAGAAGATCCTGTGCGCACAGCTCAGCTCATACAGTGGCCAACGCGCTCATGCTAAGCTGCCTGACAGCGAGCTGTAACGGTGCAGTGCGGGTGCAATACCTGCTGCTGGTGCTGCGGTGAGGATAGCAGGATAAAGCCCTGACCCCAGGGCTAGACCCAGCGGAGCCTGCAACCCTTCTCTTCTGACTCAAATCCTGGAAAATTCCCTCTCTTCAGCTTCCAGAGCCAAACATACAGTGAGCAAATCCGGTCTCATTTTCCCTGAAGTACTTGTAAACATTTAGGAAGCCAAGTGTTGAGGGCCATGACTCTGAGGTTGCTGCACAACTGGCAGCTATTTTTGTAAACCTGGAAATGGACACCACATTCCCATTTGGATTGCCTGCACATTTAGAAATTATGGGTAATCAGATAAAAAACATGCTAATAAATGTAAGAAATAAAGGCAGGATAACTATCTGTATAAATAAGCCCACTATCTTTGAAGATAAATTTAGGCCCAAACTGAAACGGGGCCCTGAACACAGTGACACTGAGTTTTGCAGTAGACCTAAATCCTGGCTTCATGTTGAGCACATTCCTGTTTCCTTACGCATACGATGTGTGCCTCTCGCTGCTAAACCCAAACCCCAACATATTGATTGGGGCATTACCTAAAACCAGCATGGAAGACAGTTCAAAAATCTTTTGAGGGAGCTTGTTACAAGGAGGAGGTCTTGTTAGCTGCTCCTCAAGGCTCTGGCTCCTCTGTTTCCCATCACAGTTAGCCACGGGAAAAGGCTGGGTTCAAAGGTACAGTTCAAATCCATTCCTTACCCTGTCATGAGTACTTTTCTCTGAGTTGCAAGGAGAAATTACCATTTTGGGCTGCTCTGTCACTCTGAACTTTGGAGGCTGGTGAGAGTGATTGGGGAAAGGCTGTGCAACCACCGTGCAAATGGGAAGTGTTGGCTTAGGCCTGTCAATTAACTTCACCATTTTTTTAAAACAAAACCAGTTGCACCCTGTCCTTTTAAATGAGCCCTGGAAAGGGAGCTCTGGGGAGATAACCCTCCTCTGCATAGCACTTATTAGGAGACAATATTGAGATTCACTTCCTTCTGCTGTATCTATATTGAATATAGATTCAAATCTCTTTCTCAGGGAATATCCTATATTCAGCCAGCTGTTACGGTTATCTGTAATTTACTTTAGATATTATTAAAGCTGCAGAGAGTATAGTGTCCTACAGATTAGGAATAACCCAGGCTTTGATGCAGGCACCTACTTTCTTTGCAATAATGATAGCAGAATAAATTGCTTTAGTGCTGGAAGTCTCCAGCACATTCTGTATGCTGCCCATAGTACTTCCATACTCACAGTATAGCTGTACATTGCAAGGCTGGCCTCAAAACTGTGACAGCAAGTCTCTCAAATCAGACACTGTACAATAGCTTCTATCACACACTCAGCAGGGCTTTCTTGCTTTTATGGAGCTGTACCATGACTTCTTCCCTGCTCTGAATCCAACACTGTAGAACATGTGGTCAGGCTGGTCTGTGAATGAAGTTGAAAAAGTGATAACATGCTGCAGCTGGTGACTTGCCACTTAGCAGACATAATTCTTGCTAAAGGAACATCACTAAAATTTACATTCTTCCCACACATCTGATCCGAGGTGTGAAGATTTTTTCAGATAAAGAGAAGCAACTTCAGAGATCTGCATTATAGGCTGTAGGACCTAGATGGCACACAGCACCGTGTAGTTAAGACAAAAAGCATTTTTTTACCTCATACTGTACCTCATACCTAGTCAGCCTAGGTATGCTAATCAAATCCATGTGACGGGTTGCAAGGCTAGGATATCTGGTCAAGTGCTGTGTAATTTTTTGAGGGGATAGGAAATGTAATAAAGATGTAAGTATTGATCAGCATAGATAAGCCTTGAATGATTTCAGTGCAGAACAAGAAGGCAGAGACCAAATATGCGTGTGCCACAGAGGCAGATATGGGAAGACATTTGAGAACTAGCAATAACTCTGTTTCTTACTCTCCAGTCACATGCCAAAGTAGGCAGATTATCAGCCCTACTAAAAGCTGCTTCTGTGCTTTTGCTATAATCTCCGGCAGCCTCCGCTAGCCTGGGTTAACAGCAAAATGACGTTCAGATCAGAGCTATTGAGTAAGAACAGTTGATGAGAGAGCATCAGCACCTTTAGGAGATCCTAGGTTATCTCTGGCATCAAGATATGCATCTAAGTGGAGGAACTTGAAAGTCTCAGACACTTCCTTGTTTATTGATGGGGCAAGGTAAGAGGCCAGGGAAGACTCTCTGCCATGCAAATTAATACTTTGTCAAGAGCACTAAGAGGCAGAGGGCTGAGAAACTTCATGAAAATTTTAGTGCAGTTGATTCTATGGGCTTTCAATTGCTGGTTAGACATGCAGGAAATAACGGAGACAGAAAGCAAGAGCAACCAAAATAAGTGATAAGGTTTTGTGAGCAGATATAATAGGCTAACTTGATTTCAAATCATTGAGGCGTGATCAAGAATGCCATCAAAGTCACTACAAATAAAATCGTCATAAAGGTCAGTATGGCTAGTATAAGATCAATGCAACAGGAAATGGTGCTGAGCTGCAGCGATGGTGCTAGCCACACCAGCTTTTGTTAAATAAACTAAAACAGTCTATAAAATTTGCTAACTGCTGTCTTGCAGGATTTGGCTGGTTATGTTGTCACAAGACCTTCAAAGATTAAATAAAAAAGACTGAGAAATCCTCCGTACAGGCATAACTCTATGGGTTTTGTGGAGGAAGAAGGAAAAGGGGGGAGAGAGTGAAAAATGCTGTTTTACCTGTCTATGATTTTTGTAATGTTTCCTGGCATTCCAGTGATTTATAGGAACAGCAACAATCATCAAGAACTGGCAACAGTACAGGGAGAGTAAGCTGGTGAAAGATGAAATTAATAGCAGTCGTATATGCTTAAGGGATCAATGATGTATTGGTGCTATTTCTTTTTCAATGTCATATGCTGTGCTAGTGCAGTAGTCCAGATGATATCTAAAGACACTGACCTATAATCTACTCTGTTTCCTCAATGCCTTGCTAATATTTTATTGAGGGTTTGACTATGCTGCAGCTTAAAACAGAATTTTGCCAACTACAGGAAAAAGATACAAAAGACAATTTCTGGTGCTTTGTACAGAGAAAAAGAGGCTGCTGGATTTAATCATTACTCATAATCCTCTCAAACCAGTGGAGCTCAAAACAGCAGTGAGAGAAAATGTCAGAGACCTTGCTGTGGTAAAGGATTACAGTCATCACATTGTAGTGTATGAACCCACAGATCCAGCCCCTTCCCTTCACACTCCTGTTACCCTTTGGAGGAAAGGACCATGTACCATGACAGAGGAGAGTGCAACAGGCTCCAGATGGGGTGTGTACTAGTGCTGCTTAACACTAAATGGTGATGGTTGCTCTGCTACATGGTGGCATGCATTTCCAGAGCATTTTTAGTGCAGGAGAATCCACTCATCTTGTCAAATTGGATTAATTGCTTCTGTTGGGTTATTGTCCTTCTTGCCAGTGAACTGTTCCTGGTTTTGGATCCTTTTCCTGCCTGATGGGCTGCATATGCTGTCTGATTCCCTGCCCTGCCCAGTCAGCTTCTCCTGCTGTCCGATCCTACACTGCCCAGCCTGGCTTCTGTCAGATCCTGTTGTTTTTATAATCAATTGCTTTCTTTTCCATTCTGTTTATGATATGGTGTTTTCTATTCATATTGCCTGGTCTTGGGGCTCTCATATCATTCCTTGCTGCCTAGTTTCAGTGTTGCCTAATACTGCAGCTGCCTCGTAGTTATGCTTGCTGAGTCCTTACTGTCTAAGCAAACAGCTGCATGGCCTCCTGTTTCTAAGTTCCAGCTGTCTGATCAGCTGATTTTGCCAAGATAGCCTTCCATGGTCTAATCCTGTTGTCTGGCTCAGTAACTGTAGGATCAGTTCTTTTTGCACAGATCTGCTGGTTGTATAATTATATATTTCATATGTCATAGTTAATACTCTATTTTTAGATTGTTCCAAATATCTGAGTATCTTCCCCTTGCTCCTTTTTTTGCTTTTCTTATGTTTAATTTAAGTGTGCCCTGATCACACTTCATTTATCCCATGAATTCCTATTTCCTTTCTGATTTCTTATCAGCTGCTCTTTAGCATCTATTTTTACTTTCACAGCTTCTGCTAGTCAAAGATTCTGATGTGTGAGCTGCTATTCTTGCAGCCCCATGTCTACCACCATCAGTTTAATCATCCCTATTGTCTGCTGCTTCTGCTGTCCAATCAGCAGCGATTTTTTTTTTTCTTTTGTGCAGGCCTGCTATGATCTGATCAGTACTTTCTGCCACATGATTGCTCCTGGTCATCATTCCTACCAGCTAATCATCACAAGCAACTCTTTTCTTGTTCAGTCTTGGATAATTATCTGCCCTTGCTGTTTTTGGTGACTGTTTCTCCAGCCCACAGAGTGGAGTTAAACAATTCTTGGAAGCACATGCTTAGAGTATGTACTGCAATAATGATAATGCTGGACTTTGTGGGATTAGTATCATAGAGTTAAATACATAAATGGGCATTGTTAGCTAAAAGCTTTGTGGATAGATGAATTTCACTGTGCAGTAGTCAATACAAACGTTTCCATCCTCTCCCTTCAGTTTTTCATATTGTTCCCTTTCACGTATTCCTTTGTTTATGTGGTAAATATGTAGTGGTTCTTCATTAACCAAAACCATGTACATCAAGGCTATGACTGTCATCTTGCAGCTCATGTTTCCTTCTATGTACTTCCCCAACCAGCATAGCTAGACTGATTCCTGGTTCGCTGCTGTA
Source organism: Chauna torquata (assembly GCA_013399475.1). Lineage (NCBI taxonomy): Eukaryota > Metazoa > Chordata > Aves > Anseriformes > Anhimidae > Chauna > Chauna torquata. The sequence continues at coordinate 16,690 of VXAL01005656.1, read as the reverse complement.
TTGTGATATAAAATAATAGGACAATACTCAACTGATGTAAATTATCATTGCTCATTGACTTCAGTGGACGCCAATAATTAGACAGCTCGTAGCCTGTGGAGGAGAAGACACATGCAGTGACTAAAGAGCACTGTCTGCTATTGCTGGCTGAGAAAAACAGATTGATTATCTTTGCTTTCCAGAACAGGATTAGGCATTAGTTGAGGAGAACGAAAGCACATTATAAACTTACTAAGAGCTTTAAAAGATGTCACAAAGAGATGCATTTTTCACAGCCATGCAAAAATGGGTGAAGCTCGATATAGGGGCAATCTACCTTTCCTTCCTAAAAGATCTTTTTCCCATGTAGAACTTAGGAGAATGGCTGAGGTTACATTTTGTGCTTTACCTCTCAAGGTTTTGACTGCCTGGGTTACAATGCTGATTTATTCTTGGAAAGTTAAAAACAACTTGAATTGCTAAATTTGCCCTCTGCTTGTCCCATATCAAACTGGTGTGTCATAACCTGTCTCATCTTGCAGCTGCTTAGAGAAAAATTCCCTCCTTGTCCAAAACCAACAAAGGCCTGAACTACAAGAAAACAGAAATTCCAGGGCTTTGTCATAGGTACAATCAAAGGAATTTATTTTCCTGTTAGACGCTGTTGAACAAATGACATCTAATGTTTTTTCTCTTATTGGAAACTGTTTTCTGAAAAAGATTTGTTTGTGTCAAAAATTTCTGTATCAATTTTTTTTTTTTGCCACTGACACAAAATAGTGTCTTAACTTCAAATTGTTTTGAAATGCTTTATTGCAAAAAGGAACTCACTGTAAAGATTGAATTCTATGTTGTTCATATTAAGCATTTTAAAACTCTTTGCAACTGGATTGCTCTTTGCAAGTTCTGCAAAGACAAAATCTTACTGGGAACCCTGTACTTAAATGAGGAGGGGGAATTGGAGGAAGAGGGAGAGAAAAATCGATTACACGAGTTTCATTACAGATGACCAAGATCTACAGATGATCTCACTGTTAGGAATAAAAAAAATAATCTTGCACTGAATCTGTGCAAATAGAAAAGAATGGTAGGGGCCAGCTGGGTCTGTGCTGTTGCTTGGTGCTAGTTTTCTTTCCCACAGAAGAAGAGTCCTTCCATTCATGTGATGGCTTGGCCTTATCTTTACTTCTAGAATGCTCTGTTAATACTTTTGCTGTGGTATGTCCACCTTTGCCCTTGCCAGCCAGGTTCAGGCTGAGTCATCCACATCCATTAATGCTTTTCACCAAAGAGGGCCTTTTCTCCTCTTTGATTCAGATCATGCACATTTCATTGTAGAAGCCTTTCAGTCAGTCCATGTTCAGCTGCCAGTTGCATAAAATGTGAGTGTTTGGTTCTTAGAACATTCTGGGATTTATTTACACCTTAGCCAGTGGCACCATTACTGTCCCTATAGACTAAGCACTGGAAATATTTGGTTAGTCTTGAGGCTAAGTTGTCAATCTGATACTCTCTTTCCATATCTACAAAACACATTTTTAATTATTTTTTTTTCCCTTTTCATTTGATCGTGTACAAACCTTTTCAGTACTTCCCCTTCTCTTTTCCCTGTTTTATATAATCTTTCCCCTACCTACAGTAAAATCAATGAAAATGTCCAACTGTCTTCATCTAAAGGCTTCTTTTTTTGTTCAAAGCCTTAGGATTTTTTGTGTTCTATATTAAAGATAACAAAATGAAATCATTTTGGTAAAAAACACTTCATTTTGTTATAAAATTAGATTTTTTTTTTGCAAGTTTTTTAAAATAGACCAGACAAAATATGTAGAAATGTCGTGCTGCTGCTATGTCCATTAAAATAATCAATGGCCTCAATCTCAGGAAAGCCATTTAGCAAAATATATCTTCATCATCTCATCTTAAGAAAAAAAACTTATCACAACTCAAATTTAAAAAAAAAAAAAAAAGAAAAAGAAAAAAAGACCAAACTCCAGTATCACTTATCGAAAGGCACAGAAGTTTTCACTTGAGATTATGGCATTTTAATGTTCTCTACGAAAAATTCTTCTTTTACCAGCATAGAGTTACTTCCTGTTTGTTTTGGACTCTGTAGTGTCTGAGGGAAGAAGTAGTTTTCTGAATTTGGACAAATTTTCAAAGCTTTCTGTGTAAGAAGAAAGAAGTATTCTTTCTGACTATTTCCGTAACAGTTTCAATACTTGGGGAAAGGGAACCAGGATTAAGAGACGTACACCTGCTGGAATTAACTCACCC
>VXAL01005655.1:224919-242856 GCA_013399475.1 Chauna torquata | reverse complement strand
ACCTTGTCTAATAAGGAAATGATCCATTACTTCTAAGTGTGTGAACAGAGTGTATGATGTAAATGTGACCTTTCAAAAATATACTCTTAAGTGTGGTATTAAAAATGTTGTCTCTGAGATAACCAATTTTGTTTAAGAGATTAGTTTAGGATTTATACGTGTTCATTTATGTCCAAAATATACTTACATACATCTAAGACTTGTGGATACCATAAAATAGATACCTCAGTTAAAAAGTGATGTTCTCCATTACCTTTCATGTCACTGATCTCTTATAATGTTAAAGTTTTTTTTGATCACTTTTTGCAATTAGGAATAAAAAAGGGCAGGGTTATCAAACCTATTCACAATCCATATGAGCAATCCATCCAACAGAGAAAACAGATTTTTCATAACTGAAGTCAGTGAACAAACCAAATTGATGCTAGATAAAATTCTTCTCCTTTCTCTCAACACATTAACAAAAAAAGCTTCATAAGCTCCTAAGACCTAGGTTTTATTGTGGTAAAAATGTCAGAAGTTTCACGTTCTTTTCTATTGTTAGTAAAATCCATTAATACCATTTACATTATAAAAAATATTTAGAAAATATTTGATGCAACATTCTCATGAGGTAGCAATATAGTATGGTTCTGTCTGTGTGACTGAAAGTGCTACATCCAAAAAAAAAAAAAAGTGGGACTATACCCAAAGAAGAGTCCTTCTAGTATGAAAATACATCTCTATAGTATAGACTGCACATTTTATCCAGGAAATTATGTTAGAACTTCAGTTACGTATGGAGCTGTGTTGCTCGGTAGTAGTGCTGAGCTAACAATCTAAATACCTTTAAATTCACAGAAGAAATATCATATACACTTATGATTTAATAAAGCATACATGCCTTACAGTTACAGTATAATAAATTCTTGCTGAATTTCCTTGAAAATGCAAGCATTATATATCCAATAGAATGATTTCCATAATTTTTTGCTAGAAAGATACAGTCCAGTTGTCAAAGAGCATTTAATACAGTTTTATAGTCCAAATTACCTCTTACAGAGGTAGATGTCACCAGTACAAATAAGTATTAATACAGATGCTACGTGAACTCATAATATCCACAGATTCAAAATATGTTTATAAGGAACTGTAGAAAATTTGGCTAATTAAATATCTATGAGTATTTCATTGTTTCAGTGACTTCAGTTTTCTCACTCTTGAAGCCATCAGTCTGCAAATGCTTCCATATATTTATACATGAACAGGAACTATATGAAGATTATGAAAATTAAACCTATTATTATATGCAAAAGATAATAATCCTTTGAGAACATTTTATCTTTGTTGATTATTTTATTATCTGTAAACACCATGCACAGCCCAGCAATTATTTAATTAGGCAAGCAAAAACACAGAACATTCTCCTGTTACCAAGCCTTAACCAATAGGAATCCTGACCGTGTATTAAAAAGTACATATTCTGGACTATAAAACATAGACATTGATTAATTTCTGAAAATTTAAGAATGGAAAAGTTAACTATTTACCACCTCATTAGATAGTACTGCTAGGAACTCCATGATAATTGTAGGAGGTCTTAACAGTAAAAGCCATGAAAATAGGATTATTTTTATTGTCCAATATTACCTACGTTTTAGATTTATCACCTAAAGAGATGGAAGTCATTTTGTATAACAAATACTATACTTTCAGTGAATATCAGATTAATAAGCTCATTATGATTTTCAACCTCAAAATCTGTAGCTGTCCATACTTCTGAAGAATAAACACTACTTTTATTCTTAAATATCATGACATTGAGTACAATAAGTTTTTGTGTCTGTTTTATTCCACTACATTTTATCTTCTATTTAGCAGTTACGCTGACTCTTTCTGTAGTCACGGTGTCATAAAGATGAGCTCTTTATTCACTTCGAACCATTCCATAGATCCTGCTCCAACAAAGATTTACCTACTCTTCCACTTTTGCAGCAGGCAAGAATATAATTAGGTAACAGAGGCTATTAACAGAGGGTAGAACTAAACACTTGAATATAGCACAAAGGCTTTTCTGCACAAGTATTGTCATTGAAATCATCAGGATTAAATATGCATCTGGACAGAAACAACAGTGGTAGACTATATTTCCAAGCACTGTAGTTCTGTAATTCAGGATGCTTGGCATTTCCACTCAGGCTTATCTCTGCAACCCGTAAGAAGTAGGGGTTCATCTCATAGCGCAGATTTAGGCTGAGCTGCTCTTTTAACACAGCCTCCTTAGATCAGCTCCTCCAATAAGCTCCTTTTACAAATATTGCTATTAGGACACTTTGGTTTTCAGTCATCTAACTCATTTTGTAACTCTCATCTGATTGTTCTTTAAAAGACACCATCACTTTCTGCGAACTCAGTCCAGACTAATGGACATTGGTAAAAATGAACAGCACTCCTGACTGTCTCAAGTAATATTGTATGTGTTTGTCATTAGGCAGAACCTTGTGCTTATTGACATTAAATATCATGATCTGAGCTACAAAATAACTCAGCAGCAGAAGGCTTTGACTGTATCTGAGTTGCTTGGTAAGTGAATGCTTAATATTAATTTATTGCTCATCAATAATTAATCTAAAGAAAAAAAAACCTGTTTTTTATTCTCTCTCCTCCCAAATCATAGGCTATCTGGGTTTATAAACAAAAAGCAATGCCTTTTATATTACAATGGTAATAATCATGTTTGCTTCATGCTCATTTTTCATATGGTCTCCTGCCAAACCTTGAAATGACCTGCCTTAGGGACAACAGCTGAGACTAATAATTGAATTTTGCACTAGTTTATGGCTACACAACATGCTGAACCGCAAAAGTAGGGAAGTTTCTGGGATTTGGAGGGGAGAGGGACAAAATGGGGAGGAGAAGCAAGAGAACAGAAGCAGGAAATATTTTATGTTCCACTGTAGGATGTGCTGTGTTGTACTTGCTTTATTTAGAATGTTAAAAAATATATTTATCTTTTTTTTTCCCATAAACATTCTTAAGAATATTAATTGTGTTTTCTTAAAGTGATGGATTATATATTTTGAATTTATTTAGCACTTGACTCCTGGCAGGGTTTTGTTTGCTTGCTAGACTAAACTAAATGCTTAGGATGACATATGTTTATTTCCTTCTATTACAGCTGATGTAGGTGGCCAGCTTGGATTGTTTTGTGGTGCCAGTATGATTACAATCATAGAACTACTTGAGTATATTTTTACTAATTTCTGTTGGATGTGCATCTTTCTTCTATTGAAAGTGCCTGAAATGCCTCAATGGAACAATCCATCCCAGAACCAACCAACACACAACGAAAAAAAGAAGGGAATACAAGAATGTTAGTGGCTTGTGGAGGCACAAAACTAGTTGTTTCCGCAACTTCCCTGCCTTTTTAAGATACGAAGGAGACAGTAATATATTCCAAGGCTCCCTTCCCTTGCACCCCTTATCCTTTCTGCTTCATTCAGTGCCTAGAACTATTTAATTGTGCAAGATAATTTGACAGAATGAACTTTGGAAAGACTTACTTTCTTTGTCATGTAAAGAAAAATGTAATCTTTACCTTAAATTTTATTTTGAATTATCATTTTTTTAATATTGAATTATCATTTTTTTTAATAGCATAGCAAGTGTTATTGACATTCAATGCAATTTTGCTTTTCTGACCCAGTTTACCTTCTGTATTCTGAGTGAAGAGAAAAAATACACATGCCAAATTTACACACAAGAAGTTTCTTAACCACTGCAAAGTTGTAGCATTGTTATGTTGAAAAAGAAGATTCTAAATTAACAACAAAGTCTTTGATACTAGGTTTACATGTTCCAGCAAAGGATATTGTAGCTTTGCCTTTCAGAATTAGGAGAGTGCCTAATAACAATAACTTCTACAGTGCATTGTCTGTTTGATAGAAACACATCAAAAAAATAAGTCTCATGAGTCTGTCAACTACTATAAATACAAAACTGAGAAACTTAGAGCATCTGGGTAGATTGCTAGAGGGCAAACATAGGGCAAGTTCATGTCGTCGGAATCCGGAGACTGCAGACAAACCTGCTTTCCTTCTATTATTTTTAATAGACATCTAAAATTGTATAATATAAATGGCAGAATTATAACTTAATTGCCAAAAAAATTACTTCATTAAGGCAATGAAGCTACTGACTGCACATTTTATAGATTCTATTGACTGAGTTTATCTTTGCTGGAAGCAATAAAACTTCAGGATGGCTCAGTAGGACTGAGCAACATAACTTCAATGTTTAATGTTGTAGAAGAGGATAATAAAGACTAAATGTTTAATCTTAGTCTTACTGAAATCAGCGAAAGTAAGAATTTTGTGGCTTTAGTGCTGAATCAGGCTTCCTGAAAGTTTATTTCTTTAAAAGTGTTCAGAAAAGCTGCTGTGCTTTCTACATCTGTGTGGGCCCAGGGAGTAATGGTTTAGAATCTTATGTTTTTAAAGAAGACTTTGGTGAGTAAATAAACTTCCAAAGATGTGCAATAATGTATGGTAAATAGACTTCATCCCCACATAAACACACTAAAGCCCATAGAACAGGAAACATGCACTGGGTTATTTGTGGTTTTATTTTTTGTTTTTGTTTTTTTTGGGGGGGGGAGGGGGTGTTAAGTACAACACATTAGTAAACTTCAGAGCCATTTAAAACTGTGAAAGTTAATAGGATAAAGAAATGTATTGAAGACACTGTATAAAGTGAAATTATCTAGATAATGTCTCCGGATACAGTTCAGAACAAATCCACTCTTACCTGAGTGTCTTGCCAGAGTCTATCAATTAGAGCTTTTGGAGGTGCCAAACAGAGCCTGGATGGAAACCCTTTAGGAGAGGTAGACAGAGAACTGTCTTGTATAAGATGCACCCAAGACTGAATTTAAGACTACATGATATAGGATTATCCTGATTTGAAGCATTGGCTTCTGTTTGATTAACTACATATAATAGTAATAGGTAACTGTTTATTTAAAAGCTTACTGACAGTTGCCTATACTTCAGAGTAGCACTGTACAGACTTAACTAACTTTGCTCATCAAAGCATTAGAAAGTTACATTAGAAAGCTCACACTGACTACAACACTATACCTTCTGAACCACCACTCCCCAGTCAGTGCCTGGGCTCTGCAACCGTCAGACAGCCCAAGAGCACACCTCTGCGCTCTCAGATAATACCAACACTGCGCCTGAAACTCCAGGCGCACAACCAGCCACAGCCATGCTCTGTATAACTCACACTATTCTTCCATATCATCCACTCAACTTCAACAACTAATAATAAATCATTTTTTACAAAGAAATGTACTTGCTAAACATCTAATTTCTTATGGTTAGTTATAAAGTAATGAAAAAGCTATCACTTTGTCATCATTGGCAACAGCTTCCCTTCAATGCAAGCTCTGGAAAAGCAATTCAGGAAACAAAGGAAACTTTTCTGCTTCCTAGAAAGAAAATCCTTGATTTCACTCCTCAGTAACCACAGGTTTGAGAGACCTTAAGGTTAACATAGAGTTAATTTTTATTTGTCATTTCTGCTGGGACTTCCCCCTCACTATCATCAAGAGCATGCACATTCGTAGCAGCAGCCATAAGAGAAGGTCTGTCTAATCTCCCTGTCCAAGGTGTATATTGGTCATTGTGGAAGAATAATGGAAGGAACAGTGCGAACATACTGTGATATTTATCTAAAGATTTCTCCCAGCCTCAAACAGTTTGTAGCAGTGGAACTCCTGAGCCAGAAGAAACTCTCTTTTTGGGAGTAGGAGTCAGGTATTATCTGGCTTCTGGATAAAAAGAAAAGCAGGGGAAAGATTAAACAATGATCTGGCACGCTTTGTATACCGAGATCAAAGTGTTTTGTAGCTTTCAATCACAATGGTTTTTTTTTTTTCATTTGCTTCTGCAAATAAGGGCTAAATAAAAGAAAATTAGTATTGTAAAGAGTAAACAAAAGAAAACTGGAATTGTTTCTGCCATGCCAAAAGTTCAAACGAAATGAACCACGGAACATGCTAAAGAATCAGCAAAAAAAGGCAGTTCTCAGAAAGGGAAGGTTTGACTAAGCAAAGACATAAGTACAGGACTAAGAAGACTTTTGTTTACTCCACTGACTTTGGACAAGGATAGCCAAAAGCACTGCTCAGTTACAGATTCTTCAAACATACATGGCAGAAGAAGCTCTGAAGAAAGCACAAAGACTGGTGTTTTGCCCAAGGTCAAGTGACAGACTTGGGTGCTTTTCCGCAAATGGCCTGTGATGAGATTATATAAAACAATTGATTCCTCAGCACAGCTAAATATAGCAAATGTGTGCTGTGCAACAGAGCAGAAGTAAGGGTGCTTTTGTATTTCAGTGTGTGAGTGTGGGCAACTGAATTTAAAGAAGGTTTACAAAAACATTTGACTTTACTGGATAAGTAAAGGTGACTTCTCTATAAAGGCAGCATAGGCAAGGCAGTTTAACAGTATGGTCAGATTCTCATTAATTTAGCATTACTTTGCTGCTTATTCATTCGCATTTCCTTTTTGCAAATGCACCTCCATGCTCTAAGTACAGAGATCAGCAAGCTTTCCACATACTGATTGTTTGAATCTAAAATGTTAAATCCTAACAACGAAATTAATGACACGATTGGGCAAGCCTGCTTGGGTTCCCTCCAAATCCCTGTCTCCTGTGCACAGTGGGATGCAACACAGAATTTTATGGCTAGAAGCATGTCAGCCTGAAGGTGACATCCTCCACCTGGCCCAAAATGTTGCACGTTAAATAAAAATGGAACATTTTAAAATGCATTCTGCAGAAGTCATTAAGGGGTATTTAACACTGTAGAGAAGATCATGCTGTTGCACATAACATTTTCTGAACAATGGAGGAAGGCAAACTGGGTTGTGTTGATAACAACCTGTGTTTGATTGCTCTGGATTTTATCTCCCTAGAGTATTGTTGTGTTTTCTTATGCAGCATATTCATTTTCACACCCTTGGACAGCAGATTGGAGTAACAAAGTATCTCCTGGTACAAGGAAGAAAGCTTTATAACCTAACAGACAGAGAATCTATAATGACAGAATGGGGTGAGGGGAGGCTGGAGATGCTTAGAGACCTGCATAAAAATTTTTAAAAGTTTAATTTGCTCATCTGCTTTCTTCTTCTAACTGTATTCACAAGATTATTGTTGTAATGTATGTGGCAGATATCTCTAAAGAAGTGCCAGAAAAGTAAGGATTTATGCAAGGAGAAACTGCTTGATTTTGGCAAAAGAGCTTAGCAGGCAGGCCTGGCACTTACTTATTTGGCAAAGCAAAAAGAGCACAGAATGGACTATACGGGAGAAGGCTTTGGATCAGACTTTCACGTAGTAGGTTAGCTCATTGCAGTGTCTCACCAGCAGATGCCTCACTTGCCTCAGGCTTCTCCTGTTCAGAAGGCTTATTGTGCATGGAGTTAGTTTCTCAGCATGCATTATGGAATTACTCAGTATAACCTGAGTCAGTTTATTTCCCTCTCATTAATGATATACGAGCTTGAGAAATATTTCAAAAGAGTTGCTGACAAACTTCATGTTACTCAGCCTGAACTGAGTGACAGTGTCTTTGCAGCACAATGTTTAGATTAATTTCTGAGGTGAACAAACCTCAGAATATATCCAACTCCACCCTGCATCTAAATAAACTGATCAATGGATCTCTTAAGGAGCTTATACAAGCCAGATGATCTACTATTGGTTAAGGGTAAAGAAGAATCTCCTCAATCCTCACCAATTCTGAGCTGAATTTCCCTATAAAATATCTCATGTTTGAAGATAGTTAGTTGTGTCTGCCCTCTAGCCCTAACACAATTTTTTTTCCCTGTGTGTGGGTCGGGTGCTGGTAGAACTTCAGGAGGGCAGTCCTCCCCACCTAAGTAATGCCTCACTGCAGCATGATACAGCCTCTTGGTTTCTTATGGCTTCTTTCCAGTTTAGCACTGCTCTGGGGTTGCTCTGTATTTTAGAAATCCAAGGATCATCATGCAATTCTAAAAATCCCAGACCAAGATGAATTGCAGTGGTTCACTCATACTGCCTGCCAAAGTACACAGTGTTTTAGAAGTATATCCTTTATTATGCTATAAATGTTAGTACATCTAGTTACTGTAACTGTATCCCGAGTCAAATGCATTCTCAGGCTAACAGCTGATGTGTTTATTAAACCTCAGGACACAGGAAGTATCTTCAAGCTCATATTGTAGTGATTACTGCAATGTTGAAACATGAATAGGTTGTAAACGAGAAACTCTGCATGAAAAGGATGCTGCTGTAGGTCTAGGACTAGCATCAAGTCTTGTTGATGCTGCTTATGATCATCCTGGTCTTGTTAACTCTCTTGCTCTGTAAATGCCACCATCCACCAGGAGAAGCTCACCTCCACTGACTCCTCAGTAGAAGCAAAGTCATCACAACACAAAGGGCAGCTTCTTCTGAAGAGAAAAACCTCCTGAATGGCCCTTCCCACTACACACACAACCAACATACTAGTCGGGACTCCCTACCCATCTCCTGTCTCAGGAGAGGAACAGTCATGGTGATTTTTAAACCTCTTTTGGGATCAGAAGTGCTTTTACAAACCATAGAAGGTAAAGACATCCACAAGTGGATCTTTCCAGACTCAAATACTGAAACCTTTCTGCCTCTAGAAAAATGTGTTGTTTTTCTACATTAAGCCGATCAACTGCGTGTCTATATTTACCTTGCTAATTGTGGAATTTCCTTTCAAAGAAATGGCCCTGAGCCTTAGAAGATTACTCCAGAACACTTCATGGTCCTTGAAGAAAAAGAAGATTTGTAGCCCACATTGTCAAAGTAAGCAGAAACAGTAACAATTACCATTACATTTTCAAAGCCACTTTCAACCTAGCTAGTTGTTTGAAGTCATGAATACCTGGATTAACACACACTGTGTCCCTTGTAGGTATCAATGTCAGCACAGCAATAGGTTCCCTTAATGAAGGCTTAGAAAATAGGCATTCAAGGCAGGAATTACGTTTATATGCTAGAAGATTATATATTTGACCATTACTGATGTATCCATGACATCCTTAAATGCTACATTTTAAATGGTGAATCAACTAGAGATAAAAAATAGGAACAGTTGCACATAGAAAGACTTCTGTAAACAAGCTGTGAAATACATGGGCTTCTCAGGGTTGCACACGTGCCATAAAGCATGCAAAAAACATTCATTAAAAACCAAAATTTACTTCTGGTGTTATTCAACTCAATGCACATGCCTCCCACAACAATGACTCAATTCTTGGTGCAATTTCTGTAACTGACCCTCCCAATATCTTCTGTTAAGAATCTTAATATAACCTCCCTTCTGGGTGTAAAAACAAGTCTGTGTGTGCAATAGCTGCCAAAGAAAACACATTTAGAAAGCTTACTACTACTCCTGGCTAAGGGGATGTGCCCTGGGAGATTTGCCTATTGGTCACCTGGTCTGCTGTGTTTATAATCTTTAACGAACCCTTTAATTTTCTAGCCATGGAAATTGTTTGTTATAGACCTGATCCAGAGTTCAGTGAGCTCAGAGGTAATTTTTCACCCTAAAAAACACCTGACAACTTCAGGTCATGCCCATGTGAGTGTACAGTTCACTTATAGATTGTGTATGCTTTAGTCTGGAAAGGCTACATTACATCTTGATCATTTCCTGTAGTCTGAATAAATGGAATTTTTTAAGGTTAGGAATTTATTTTAGTTCAAACTTCTGTGAAATGTATGAAGAAAGTGGCAAACAGTGCCCCACCTGAAACAAACCAGATATGAGAAAACAAAACTATTCAACTAGAGAAATATCACAAACTGTCTGCTTTAAGACTAATTGTAAGAAGCTGTTCACTGTTGAAATGAGAAAATCTAGCAAACAGTAAAGAGACATGCATAATTTGAAAATAAAAAATAAATAAAAAAAAAAAGAGGGAAACAAAGTGACATCATGCAGTACAGAATCATATTCATAGTAAATGAGGTTACATCAAGCTGGTGGCTAGTCACTAGAGGGGTTCCCCAGGGCTCCATTTTGGGTCCAGTTCTCTTTAATGTTTTTATAAATGATCTGGATGCAGGACTTGAAGGTACACCAAGTAAGTTTGCAAAGTTTGCATATAACACTAGACTGGGAGGAGCTGTTGACTCCCTTAAGGGTAGAGAGGCCTTGCGGAGAGATCTTGACAAAAGAGAGAGCTGGGCAATCACCAACTGCATGAAAATTAACAAGAGCAGATGTCAGATTCCGCACCTGGGACAGGGCAGCCCTGGCTGTACGTACAGACTGGGGGACAAGAGGCTGGAGAGCAGCCCCGCAGCAAGGGATCTGGGGGCTCTTCTGGCTGACAGCAAGTTGACTATAAGTCAGCAGCGTGCCCTGGCAGCCAGGAGGGCCAGCCGTGTCCTGGGGTGCATCAGGCACAGCAATGCTGGCTGGGTGAGGGAAGGGATTGTCCCGCTCTGCTCTGCCTGCTGCGGCCTCACCTCGAGCACTGTGTGCAGGTTTGGGTGCCACAGTATCAGAAGGACATGAAACTATTAGGGAGTGTCCAAAGGAGGGCTAGAAAGATGGTGAAGGGTCTAGAGGGGAAGACGTATGAGGAGCAGCTGAGGTCACTTGGATTGTTCAGCCCAGAGAAGAGGAGATGAGGGGAGGCCTCATGGTGGCCTGCAGATTCCTCACAAGGGGAGCAGAGGGGCAGGCACTGATCTCTGCTCTCTGGTGACAGTGACAGGACCCGAGGGAACGGCGTGGAGCTGTGACAGGGGAGGTCCAGGCTGGGTGTTAGGAAAAGGTTCTTCACCAAGAGGGTGGTCGGGCACTGGAACAGGCTCCCCAGGGCAGTGGTCACGGCACCAAGCCTGCTAGAGTTCAAGAACTGTTTGGAGAACGTTCTCAAGACATACAGTCTGATTTTTGGGTGGTCCTGTGTGGAGCCAGGAGTTGGACTTGATGATTCTTCTGGGTCCTTTCCAACTCGAGGTGTTCTGCGATTCTATGATTCATTCTCTTAAGTACTTCAAAAGATATGGACCATGCTCAAAAGGTCCTGCACCCTTAGAAAACTGTAAGGCATCTGCCTTGTCTCTCAACTCAAAGCACTGAATTCAAAATGCCAAAGTACTTTGGGATGTCACCTTAGATGGTCAGATAGCCATTGCCTACTTACCCCTACTTTCATACTACCTATTCCTTCCTGCTTGCAAAGAAAGCTCAGGTGTCTTAATAGAAAATAAATGACCCAAACAATGACCATACAACTGCAACAGCACTGCCGTAGTGATGGGCATGACTCTTCCTGAGCCTCCCTTGCAAAGTGAGGCATGTTATATGCCTGGTACGTGAAGCGGGGGAACAGTGGTGTCAGTGAATTGTGTTGATCAGCACAGCTTCCTGTCACCCAACTGTTTAGACAACATCTTCGAGTGCACTCCAGAAAATATTCATCCACTTGAGCTCTGCTGAAGCCTGGGGACGGTAGCAAATGCTGGGTTATGAGATTTATATCTAAATCTAGAGGCAATCTATTCATTCTTTACTGCTGATACATGACCAAATGCTCTCTAGTTGTCATTGCCAGTTTGTGCACATCCCATAAAAGGTTTTCAATACAATAAGCGGATAACAAAATTACAGCAAAAAGTTCTATCTGGAATTCAGGAATACTGTAAGCAAATTAATCACTTCTTTCAATCACAACGATATGCCAAATAGGAGAAATGATCTCTCTGGGGAAAAGAAAGGAGTAGCTTTCAACAGAGGAACAGAGTACTTCTCATGACATTTCTGACTAGAGGGCTAAGGATCCAAGCAACTCCTTGCTATGGCCAACCCTAGCCATCTGGATTCTTTCTTAACTTCTGTGTCTTTCATAACACCAACCTGGAAAGATACCTTCTAAACACAGAATCTGCTAGTGAGTTTGCTCTCAGCAGTGGAGTTAGGCTCAGTGAATTAACCCTTATGGGAGTTTTCATGACACTCTTACAGCTTCAAGTTGACAAATATATGTCAGCATTGGAATGCGTAATTCTGACATTGGCTCCTCACTAGAACAAAGAACATAAAATCTGCCACAAACTGATCAGTCATTTACATGATTTCCATACGAGCTCTAGGGTGCCCTATAAAGAAAATATGTAGAAGTCGTCTATCAACATTGATTTCATTAACAAAAGAAATGGTGGCTAAAGCTGTCCAATTTCTACACATAGCGTCAAGAATAAAATGTTATTATTTTTTTCAGTCTTCCTGGCTGGATTTATAAACACTAAGTTATAAGTTGTAAGTTATAAGTTATATATATCTTCCTTCAAATAATCAGCTGAAAAAGGACGAGGGTTAGTCTTTGAGATTTTTTCAGCAATCAGCCATCATGACAGATCTGCTGTCCTACTGAGAAAGCTACAAGAGGAAGAGATTGATGTCACATATTCTAACTATGTATTACTAAGAGCAAATTAATGAAATAAAGCACACACAACACTTGTTAATCAAAATGAATGCCTATCAACAGAGGAATATTTGGCCTAAGGAATATGAAGGACAGCAGGATAGACAACAGATGCAAGGTGGCTCACAAACTCACAACACAAAATGACGATTCCTTTGGCCACACTTACAGAATCAGCTAGTGCCTAATTTCTGTCCCTCCTTTTCCTGTTAAAAGTGAAAAATCAGAAATGTTGCTCTGTGCTGTTTCTTTGGGTGCCAATGGGAGAAAGTCCTCAACAAGGACCAGACCCTCCAGCACCTTCCATGCCCCCTTACACCTCTCTTGCCCAGGTCCTCTGCACCCACAAAGCCACACTCACTCTGTTGCAGGGCAAGGCAGATACATCCCACAAGCTGCTGTTCACATGAGTGTCCAGGCAATAAAAGGGATCTGAAAGAGCCGTAATGCTCAGATGGCATCAGGTCTCTTCCCCTTCCCCGAGCAATTTCCAGCTCAGGTCCTTATTCCCCGACTGCTACTAAATTTTTTGCACCAGTTCATGTGGTGATAGAATTAACTCATTTGCATGGCAGCCAGAAGAAAGTGGTTTTTTGGTATTTTTCACAGGCAAGGAGCTTTCCAGCATATGTTTGTTCTTTAGGACCAGGAGATGTCCCAAGCTGACCCTGCTACTGATGACTTATGGATGTTTTCAAGTATGGGGAGCAAGTAAAACATTTTTGATAAATGTAACTAAAAGTTCAAATCTGTGTTATTAAGATGAACAGAAGGGAAAGGGAACTTTTGCAGAAACAGATGAGGGAAAGAAGTAAAGACTGTATAGCACCAGTCCAGCCAGTTTATCCACATCCTAATAATTAAAGATTATGTAGTAGTTTTAAGATGTTAGAACTGTAGAATACAACAGAAACATCAGACTTAGGGGCTTTTAGCAAATTCCAGGTACGAGAAACAATCTGCATATAATATAATACTAGTTTTTTGTTGGTTTGTTGGTTTGTTTGTTTGTTTTTGCAAGTATTTTCAATCCTGTCTCCAATTCAGAGACATCCTCAGTAACACTTGTCATAACAAAACTTTTCCTGTGTTTTCACTAGAGGTCAAAACTGCACTTTGACTACAGTGTTCAAAAAGAACATGAGGCACAAAACTAGATCTGTATAATGGACTACCCTGCATTGGGAGTGATGCTGTGGGTGAACATCATCAGTAGAAACTGGAAAGTCCTACCAGAAAAGCGAGCACTCCACAACAGAAGCCACTCTTGAAGTGCTGACAGCCTATTTCAGCCAACTAATTCCATTAACAGGACAGATAAAACACATCATGGTAATGCCATAATAGTACATTGTCTTGCAGCAATATGGTGGCTACAAGAAGTCTCCAGGTTCATAAGGGCAATAAAATTGGCCAATATGCAAGTGGAAATAACACAAAAATTCTGTAAGAAATTATTCATGAGATGAAATATTGAGAAAGTTGTGGTAGTATATTAATTTTGGCTTGTAAGTCTTATCTTTAAGCAATTAAAACAATTCTCTCTTAAAACATGATCTGCTTTGTAACAAGTTTTAGTTGCATCTAGGACTACTCTTTTTTTTTTTTTTTTTTAGGGAGCTGTAAGGTAAGCTTCCTGTAAAGGTAGCTACAGGAATACTTAGTGCTGCTGCTCACAAAAAGTTTAACGCATTTATCTTGAATTGGAGTTGTTACGTAACAGTACTATTACAGAATCCTTACAAAAAAAAAAAAGTTAGCAAAGATCAGTGGCCTTTTAATCATTTCTTATGTCCATACTGGAATATTTTATGTTCATTTAAAATGCTAGGTTATGTTGCATCCTTTTACATGAGACAGCTGCTACAGTGAAGAGTATCCACACATCCATCAGAGATAAAGCATCTGTTTGTGTATTCCTAAACTAAAACGTAATGAACCACAAGATGTGTGTTTTTCAAATAACATGAGTATTGCCAGTATTCAACAACCTGAACACCAACCACAAATATTTAACTGACATCCAAAGTCCAAAGGAAGGTTAGGAGAAGTCAGGAAGGGAAAGGTTTGTGATTTTCTTTGGGATGGCAGGGGCAGGCAGGGTTAAGAAGGGAATTTGCAACTTGGTAAAAAGAAAGCCAGGGAAGCAATTCGATTGACTGCAAAGTAATTCTTGATTTCAGCTGAAAAACACATTTAAGGCCTGGATTCAGAGAGTGGTTGCTGGGAGAGTCTCTCTTGGGCACAGGAGATGGATGAGAGGCCCAGGAGCGAACATTCACGGGAACCGAACCACCTCTAAGTTGGCTCATGTCCAAAGCAGAGGACTAGCCAGCCAGTCTAGTCTTTTGGCCTCTGTTTCAATCAGTACCTCATAGGAAGTAGAACAGCTTTAAACAAAACGATGCAGAGCATCCTTCAGCCGGTATGCAGCATGGCTTAGGAACCATTCCCCTAGGAAATATGGTTCAGATGAAAGTTGAGGTAAAGCCTCTTACAGAGGTAGAGATCTGATCATTAAACCAGCACTTTAGTCCAGATAGCCTCTCTTTTCAGCCTTACAAAATGAGAAATGGAAATTAATGCATGTAATTCTGTACTTTGACAGATCATTATGTGTTGACAGAAGAAAATTCTTTTGAATATAAATATTTTCCTGTATAACAAAACCAATCTTTCTCTTCCTCCAGTGACCAAGCAAAGCACAATTATTTTCATGATCTTGCTTAGGAGGCGAGTTCAGTATCTCAGGAATGCAAGTTTTTCCAACGGCTATTGACTTTAGATTTTATAGTCTGTATGTCACAGGACAATCATTTTGTAACTGTTCAGTATTGTCATGAACACAATTAATTCTGACTGTTAGCTTTTGAGTAGCTTTCTCCTCCCAGTGCAACAGATTTTAGCTTTCTGACAGGAAGAACGTCTCAGAAGCATCTCTGGAAATTGCCCAATCAGTAAGTTAATTTTGTACTACAAATACCCTTGTTCCCTGCCCCAATTTTTTAAGGAGAAGGGAACACAATTTGTAAGGAGGGGGAGCAAGGACATTGTGGTAACTTCTGACTGTGAAAAGGTGAATGAACAAAAAGGATCGACCAGCAGGCATGAAAGGTGTTTAGCCAAGCTGCCAGTAGACAGAGCAGCTCACTGAACAACATAGGCAGCAGAATGAAACAGAGACAACAGCACCAGGACCATGGCACAGCTAAAGAAATCACACTGTGCCATTCTACCTCTTCTATTTAAAAGTCTCAACTCAGTCAGCCAGACAGAAATCCTAAACTGTGAGTAAAGATTACCAGAACATAAGGAAAAAGCTGGACTCACTGTTGCTCCTCCGGAGGGTAAGACAAAACAGCATTTTCATTGTAGGCTAGTAGTTACTTCTGCTATCCTATTTATTTACCCTGTTGGAGTTCTCTTTTCTTCTTCTAATAAAGATAATATTAGCTATTTGATTCATATTTGCAAGTGAGGAAAAAATAGGCATTTAAACACCAGCGCATTTCTAGGCAAGGACCCAAGGCAATGTCTACTGTGATCTCCTTAAATCAGAAGACAGCCCTTGCTGCTGAAAACTACAGCCTTGGTTACATCAAGCCCAGACCAGCCTTACGGATTCTGTTTTAAGAGCATACCACAGGGAGAAGCTATTCTTCCTGAGAAGGAACAAAACAATGTCCTGGAGTGCATTACATTCTTCTCTTTTTAAACATCTCTGAGGCTTTCTTTTTTTAATGTGCTCTCCTGCCAAAAATAGTGCTACAGTTCACCCTTGTACATTGGCATAATACTGGCCATTGCAACACAAGCTATTGAAAAACAATTGGGAGTTCACTTCTAAGCAGTTCACTTCTTTTACCACCTCTGATATAGGGAGCACTTCCATGTTTCTCATGTGAGATGCTTAGACCACATGCAAGATTGTACAGTACACAAACAGGTGCACAAAGGTACCTGTTCAGTCAGTGATTAACTCCTCTTCTTTTAAGCAGGAGTACTGTGTGCACAGTGAAGTGCTGACTGCCTGCTAGTCATGCCTCTAGATTTACTAACTTTGCAAGTATTAAAGCAGGCCCTAGTATGTAGCACTTTCTTAGTCTTCACAAAGGGCTTCGCTATCCCTTGGGCAACAATGCACAACCTATTTTCAGAGGAAAATCTCCTTTTGAGAGGAGTTATTTGACTAAAAGGTTTCTTATCTGGGCCTTCTCCTGAGGTCTCCTAGGAAGTGACACCACTCTGCAATTAGAGGGGAAGGGGAAAGCTGACCAAACACCCCCCCCCCCCCCTCCTTTTCTCCCTCTCTTATCCCTAAACATGGACCACCTCCATGCAGCTCAGACTTGATTTCCTCAGTCTTTTCCCCAGTCAAGCATAAAAGCCAACAACAGCTAGCAAGGTGACCAGCTCCCTGTTCTCCCCTAACAAATAACTACAAGATCCTGCTGCCTTCAACTGAAAGCAAGCCTCTAGCCTTTACTACTGGAGTTCCCAAAGTAAGCTGCTTGTCCCCAGGCTGAGAGCTGCTTCTCTGCACTCTTTTGCCAGCATGGCGACAACAGGGGAGTTTGACTAAAGCTTGGTGGTGCACAGTCCTGCAGCCAGAGAGAGAATTTTTCCCTTCACTGTCCCACAGCAGAGACTCTGCTCTGTCATGGCAGATCAGGCTTCTGGGTGTCCACACAGTGCTGGGACAGAAACGCCCACGAGGGTCAGGTCACCTCCCAAGGGCCTCACTCACCACCTGCTCATGAATCCAAACCTCCGGGGTCCCTGTCCTAATTCAAAAAGAGAAGAGACACGGTGTCCCATCTGTGCATCACTGACCCCATGGTGGTCAATAGGTCAAGGATAAACACTTGGTAGGTTGGGATGATCTCCAGTACCTCCTTTCTCCTTTTCCAAGAGAGGCTTTAGGGAGGCTAGGTCATCTGGAGAGTGGTGGGGGTGGCAAGGAACGTAATCGGGCATTCACAGCCAGAGGTACACTGCCTCCATGTCTGACAAAAATGGCCAAGAATAAACGTTCACAGCAGAGTACCACTGGCACTGCCCCTTAAGGAGGTGCAGGTTCTCTTTGATTAATTTGACCTTTTCTTCCTACTCGTTCTTGAGAAACATCTGCAGTCTCATGAATTAGCTCCTGCCATGACTCACCAGTGGAACTGTATTATCCCTACTGCCTGTTTAATCCAGAATTTAGCGTCTGCCTTTGTATTGGGTTTACGTGGTAAAGGTTTGGTAGCAGGGGGGCCACAGGGGTGGCTTCTGTGAGAAGATTCCAGAAGCTGCCCCATGTCAGATCAGAGCCAGCTCCAGCCGGCTCCAAAAGGGACGCGCCGCTGGCCAGACCTGAGCCAGTGAGCGATGATGTTTGTGCCTCTGGGAGAGCAGATTTAAGGAAGGGAAAAAACTGCTGTGC
>VXAL01005655.1:173616-205588 GCA_013399475.1 Chauna torquata | reverse complement strand
TCTCTGCTTGAGCTTATTCTCTGGTCTGTTACTGCACATTATAGACATGACCTTAAGGAACAGAGCTGTTGTAGGTTAAGGGCTATTTTTCATAGTCCTTTTCCAAACAACAGGAGCACAATGTAGTAAATATTATACACTTACATGGGAATGTTGTTTAGACAGAGAATCCTAAACCTGTTTTATTCATCTTAAAAAATAACCTGTGTACCATCTAGCATAAGGACTCTCTATGACTATTCATGTATGAGAATCATCTAACCTGTGGAAGGACTCTGTATATAGCATTGCCACACTGCGTGACCACCAGGTCTCTGTCAAATATTATGTGGAAAGGAAAAGCCTTGCAGAAAGTATAGGGACTGATGCGAGACTCTTGGGTACCATTTTCTTCAAATCTGTCAAGGTCTTCATAGTAGTCCTCTTCTTTAGACTCCTTCTCTTCAATTAAAAATTGAATGTGGTCACATTCCTCATTTCTCTGCTGAATAACCTGGAAAAAAAATGAAGGAAAAAATGAAAGACTGAAAACCCTCCTATTTGTTATTAACTGGAATGCTACTATGTAGACAGGGATACGTTTAGACCAGAAAGACTAATCCAGGAATGACATTTGTATCTTGAAAAATTCTGTATTCTAATATGTATTCCTGATTTTAAAAAGTCTTTGTAATTCCAGAGGAGGAATTATGCCTTTACTTCGCCACAGTTGCTCTTTGCATGAACAACATATTGAAGATCACTCAAATATAATCTATATGGCCCGAGTGAAAAGCACATCTTGAAATTAGGGATACAGGCTCAGGTTATGCTTGCTTTTATTGGTATGTGCCACACAACAGGACCCTCCTCGCTCCTTGAATGGACCTGTGGCAAGTCTTGAATTATACAGACCACTTGAATCCTTATTTTAATGAAAGCTGTTTGCAAGGCCTATAACACAAAAGCAAACAAGGCTTGATCAGAGGGTAGGCATGTCACAGCCAATCAGAAGAGAGGTGAATGGAGCAGAGATTTGAATATAGTGCTTACCCAAGCAAGCAGTGATGACTGCAAGATCAGACCCAACAGATAAAACTAAAAGCAATTATCATCTTCTCTGAGTTGCATTCCATATTAAGTGAAATTGCAGCATTATCAGAGTCATCTACATCAGTCAAATCTCAAACAAATGTCTTGAATACAGCATTTCACTTCAGTAATTTTACTGAAAGTTAGTCAAAAAGACAAAATTAATAGGGATTATTTCGTTTGCAGGGAGAGTCATATGTTGTGGTATAATTAAAGCTAATAATTAATAGAATAACATAATTTACTTTGAGAGGCCAAATTCACCTCTTCTCAAGCCTAATTAGATTTAATGACTGGAACAGAACAATTCTATTTACACAGTATTGTTTAGCAGCAACTTTTCGGAACACGTTGCACCTGATTCTACTTTCACATAGAGTCTGATCCTAAAGCCACTGAAGCAAAAAAAAGACTTCTTAAAATCTCTAATGCATCCTGATTCTGCTATTTACACATAATCTAGCCACACAGACTAACAGTTAAACTATGAAAACAAAACGTAGATATGTGCAAACACTGATGTTTAGACTATTAAACATTTCCCCTCCACAACTGTCAGCTGTGTTAGCTGGTGGGTTGGGGAGTGATAGTATTTATTTGTTCCTATTCATATGCAGCAGCGTAAAACAACAAAACAGTATTTTGTTACATGATGCTTAATTTAAGAAGGTGGTGCTCCTTGATCTCCTGTTCGACTATATGTTTAAAGGAAAGAGAGGCTTATCCAGAGGGCAATTGAGAGCAGGAGCCTGATTTAGGTGCTCTGTATAATGTGGTGCATTAGTCTCCTTTTTCTATTGAGTATGTAACTCAGAAAGATCAGCCTACTGAATTTACCAGCTGACATAGGTACCTAAAGCTGGATGTAAGAACAAGTTCAAATGCTAACGGTGATAAAACCTGATTTCCTTTAAAAACTGTGTTGGTAATCCATGTGGCAGTGTGTAGCAAAGAGAAGTGGGAAATTATCAGTTAGTAAGAGGCAAATCACAGGAAGAATATGTGGTGGTCATTTAAGGAAAACAAATTATGTGGGAAAATGGAACATAATAGATGGATGTTTTCTTCTGAAATCATGGCTTAAAGGTCCTCCATGTCTTCCTCTTCATTTAAATCATTATCCCTGCAATTGTGGGAGACTGTGGCCATATTGAGGATTGGTAAAATGCAATTAATGTCTTAGTTCTTATCTTCTCTCACTCAAGCACACTCCCACAGGTTTTATTTTGTTATTACCGTTATTGTGGCAAGGGATAGCTGAGATTATAAACAGTAACCTTTTTCATATTCTGTAGAATTATCACTAGAATTGATCTATGCTTCCAGATGATTTCCAGTCTTGGGTCTTAGTTCAAAGAGTTGCTCTTGCCAGAAATGGGGGAAAAAAAAAAAAAAAAAAAAAAGCGTACTTTGGATGAAAAGCTTCTTCATTCAGCAAAGCAGTCATAAAATTCATTTTTAAAGATCTAATATTTTTAAGGGGATGTTCACATTAATGCACATCACCTTTCAGAGATATTATCACCCAATGACCATCTTAATCACTGCATACTCTGTTACCATGCTACACCTGTACTTACAGGTTTTTTTTTCCTGTTACCATGCGGCACCTTAAGGGTTTTTCATAACTTCCCACTTTTTGTTAGAATGAATGTTGCATCAATAAACAAAACTCAAGAGTTAGTTAAAAAGAAACCATTAAAGTAGAACTGCTACATGCTTCAAGACGTGTCTAGGTAAGTTTGAGATATGACCCTCTGCAGTTACTACAGGCTTTCACAGTGATGAAGTCAGTCTTCACGCATGATGTGCTATTTTCCTATCCTTTATAGCTAGGAACTGTGTCAATAACAGTACAAAGCTGCAAATTTCCCAGGCATCTTCAACTTCATTTGCAACACTATTTTTGACTAGACTCCAGGGCATCTAGAAATGCTGGCTGTACTAGCTCATCATATTAGTGCAGCAGATGCATTACAGGCCAAACACATGGAAATGTGTCAGACCTACAAGACAGCCACAGTGCCAGCTGCACACTACTGGTAAACCTGACATGCTTTGGACACAGCAGGTTTATTGAATTTGGTTTTGGTCCTCCATGAACAGACCCTTATTAACAGAAGCTACAATCATATCCCTCTACAGGCTAAGAAAGCTACTGATTCATCCTTAAATAACTCCCTATTGGATATGTAATTTCATGATGTCTTTTCTGCTCATTTCATTTATGCACTAGCTAATCTTCCTATCTCATGATTTCATCCACCTCAACTTATAACTTCCTCTTTTCTGAGGTATTTGAGATACAGATAAAATTCAGTCTTCAAAATTTTATAGATAGATAGATAGATACATGTCCTAGAAGGTGAAAGCCATCCTAAGGAAGGTAATGAGGGAATACATAGAATAACATGGGCTGTCTGTTCAGAGAGACCATATTCTCCAAGTGTGTTCTTGAATTATAGTGACATTCACAGTAACTAAATTCTAGTCATTTTCCTAGAATACCTTGAGCTTTTACTTGTCAGCAAATTTAAAATCAGCATTTCTGGTCATTTACATTATATGTTAAATTCTGTCCTTTCACCCTTGTACCTACAGGTCCAACCTAATTGGCCAGATACTTACCTGGCATAAAGACCTGCCCTAGCTACTCTGAAGTCAGTTTAACTAGGATAGAACTTTTCTGTTCTCTCATTCTGCAAGCTAAGTTCACAAGCCACAGAATTTCAACATCATTTAAATATTGTTGAGGAAGCCTCTGTTAAATGCTTGACAAAATGAAAGTTCAGTGACAGAAGTGACAAAGCCAGGAATTAAGTCTAATTCTTTTGCCTCCCTCTGTGGTCTTAGCTGAAGTGACATCAGCTCACCATGTCTAAGAGCTCAATCACCATAGTAACTGCAGTTAAAAACTGAAGGGATAATCACTCTCCTGGTTTCAAAGAGAATATATAACATCTAACTGGTTACCCACTTGTGCTTTTCAGAAGATGTATTTTCAGAATTTGTTCTTGCTTAGCCAAGTGAAAAGTCACACCAATATTTCAGGATGGGACAATTCAGAGAACAGTTATTTTAAAAATGCCTCTGTGGTTTAAGATATTTGGTGAGTTTCACACAAGATATTAAATCAAACAGTATCACTGTTGATACAGCACGTATAATGAACACATGCTATCTGTTAAGCTTTCATTGATGTACCTGCAAGACAAGACTCAGTTCTACAGGTACAAGCAGGTCCCTGAGATATATTCTTATCTCAGCAACAGGAATGGGCAGAATGTCTTTGGACAAGGATCTTTTTCTTTTGGATTGTAAAGATGAATATAAAGTCAGTTTTTTGCCATTTAAAACTGAATACAGGATGAAATTCTTGATCTCTTCTGATCAAAACTGACCATGCGATGCTACCTGACAGATTTCACTGCAGCTGTTCCAGGGTAGTTCAACGTGGAAATGTTAGCTTTGCACACCCAAGGTTAAAACTGAAGGAATGTCTGGCAGCTAGTTTCAAGGCAGAGACTGTCTCACTGCACTGAACCTCTGAGTTTGGTGCTGACGAAGTTTCCAGGTACCCCTGGGTCAGAATTAGAGGCTGATTATGCTCCATGATTGCCTTATCTTCATGCACAGCTAACCTTTTAATGTATGGCTCAGTACTTGTCCTCCATGATGAGTACCTAAGCAGTTTTTAGGCCAGATCCCCAGCTGGTCACATTCTGGCTTTGTTTTTTGGATTGCCATTAGTAATGAGACAGTCAGAAATTACCACCTTGTCAAGGATTTCCTCTGGCCCTTTCTCATTTGATACTGTAAAACATCTTCCCTGACAGTCTAAAAGAGATTTTGATAATGTGCTGTCAGATAATAACAGAACTGTACCAGTCTATTTTCCCAATAGACTTTTTGGCTCTGTAGGATTTTACAACATTCTTCATTGTCCTGTACCATTTGTAGCCCTGACAGAATCTCTGTCCTGACTTCACCTTCACAGGTCACCCTCACTTCTATACAAACAACCTCTGACAAGTGAAGCAAGAAAAGGCACAGCCAGAAGGCTAACAGACTTCTTATGCCAAAGCTGGTAACCAGCAGCATGAAGATTTTAGTTCTCATACTGAGACTGGCAGAATTTAAATATTTTTAGTGTGTTCTCAAAGTCAGGAACAATTCTTAGGACAGTACTTGCTGCAAAAAAATTTATGTTCTTAAGTCTATTTCGCTAAAATGGACTACAATATCAGGGAAGATGAGGCAAACTGGACTTAAACTAATCAGTCAATTAATGTCAGCCTAGGCTTTCTTGAACTATTCAGCTGGAATTGTGAATTCAAGTTCAAAAAAAATACCCTTCAGTGCTAACAAAGTTTAACAGAGACAGACTCAGACCTTTTTTTTTTTTCCTTGCCTTCAGCATACACATACCTTAGATGTTAAAAGGCACTTTTCCTGAAGGACACCATTCTGGAAAAAAAAAAGCCCTACTGTATAACACAAGAACATGCGTATATATATATGCATATATATAGAAAATAGTTCTGGGTGAAACTGCAGAAAGGTGATAAAATTAAACTTTTTTTTTTTCCCCCCTGTTTGGCTATTTGTCCAACCAAGGAAATGATATTGAACAAAACAGGAACAATATATTTTTCCTCAATATTTATTTTGCTTCATGTGACCATGAGATTCCTTAGCTCTTCTTTGCGTCCAATAGGACAAACATTGAAAATGCCTGCAAATTCCACGGTTGTAGGATATCTGAAAAACAAGCAAACAAAACAGGACTGCGCTCCAGTAACTAGCCATACTGACCCACGGGTCAATATAGGATTTAGTCCTATTCAACTTCTTCATTAATGATCTGGATGATGGGGCAAGTTTGCTGATGATACAAAACTGGGAGGAGTGGTTGACATGCCAGAGGGTCGTGCTGCCATCCAGAGGGACCTCAACAGGCTGGAGAACTGGCTGAGAGAAACTTCATGAAGTTCAACAAAGGAAAGTGCAAAGTCCTGCACCTGGGGAGAAATAACTTCATGCACAAACACATGCTGAGGGCTGCCCAGCTGGAAACAAGCTTTGCAGAAAAGGACCTGGGGGTCCTAGTGGACACCAAGTTGAACACGATCCACCAGTGTGCCCTTGCAGCAAAAAAGGCTAATGGTATCCTGGGCTGCATTAGGAAAAGCCTTGCCAGGAGGTTGAGGGAGGTGATCCTTCCCTTCCACTCTGGTGGAAGGTGAGGCCACAGCTGGAGTACTGTGTTCAGTTCTTGGCTCCCCAGTACACAAGACATGGAGCTACTGAATCACAGAATAGAATCACAGAATATCCTGAGCTGGAAGGGACCCAGAAGGATCATCGAGTCCCACTCCTGGCTCAACACAGGACCACCCAAAAATCAGACCAGATAGCTGAGAGCATTGTCCAAACACTTCTTGAACTCCGGCAGGCTCGGTGATGTGACCACATCCCTGGGGAGCCTGTTCCAGTGCCCGACCACCCTCTCGGTGAAGAACCTTTTCCTAACACCCAGCCTGAACCTCCCCTGTTGCAGCTTCATGCCGTTCCCTTGGGTCCTATCACCGGTCATCAGAGAGAAGAGATCAATGCCTGCCCCTCCGCTTCGACCCATCAGCCAATTG
The DNA here is from genome assembly GCA_013399475.1 of Chauna torquata. Lineage (NCBI taxonomy): Eukaryota > Metazoa > Chordata > Aves > Anseriformes > Anhimidae > Chauna > Chauna torquata. Next base: position 198,869 of record VXAL01005655.1, on the reverse strand, counting down.
TTTACCCATCATATTATGTATTTATCTAGCTCTATGCTGGACATTTTGTCCAGAAGGATACCGTAACAGTATTGAAAGTTTTACTGAAATCCAAAATGATTACATCAACTGGCTTCCCTATTGAAGAGAGTCCAGAGAAGGGCCACTAAGATGAGGAAGGGACTGGAACACCTCTCCTATGACTAAAGGCTGAGAGAGATGGGACTTCTTAGCCTAGACAAGAGAAGGCTCAGGGGGGATCTCATCAACGCATACAAATATCTGAAGGGAGAGTGTAAAGAAGATTGGCTATGTCCAGTGGTGCCCAGTGACAGGACAAGAGGCAATGGGCACAAACTGAAACACAGGAGGTTCCCTCTGAGCATCAGGAAACACTTCTTTACTGTGAGAGTGACTGAGCACTGGCACAGGCTGCCCAGAGAGGTTGTGGACTCTCCCTCCATGGAGATCTTCAAAAGCTGCCTGGACGTGGTCCTGGGCAACCTGCTCTAGCTTAAGGAGGAGGGCTGGGCAAGATGAAAACCAGAGGTCCCTTCCAACCTCATCAACTCTGTGATTCTGTGCAACCCATGAAACAAAATCTAACCACTTAATGAAATAAAAAAAAAATTATTATAAACAATTAAGATCTGCTACCACCTTCACAGAAACTGTAATATGTAAGACAACTTCAAGTGAACTTTTATGAAAATGTAGCCTTAGAAGCATGCAGTATCTCAGGAAGATTTATAGAAGCGTTTGTTCTAAACAGCTGGAGGATAAAAGTGGATAACAAAGTATTAAGCATCCAGTTGTAGATATGGACTTTACACTAATATACTACAGATCTTACTAAAACAGTCCCATGTTGGATTGTAATGTAAATGCTTTGAATAAAGAGATTTGGAAGAATAACTTGGGAATCTTAGCTCTGTTCTCGCAGGTAGGAAGGCAACTCCCATAACAGCATCAGAAACTCAGGGCTAAGTACTAAGGCTCTTATCAGTTCCAAAAAAACATTCTTCCTCAAGCAAAAATCTAACTGCAGTTCAAACCAAAAAATTTACAGAAAAGGCAGCACTGATCGGTCCATAAAAACTGAGGGGATAAAAAGCAACTCCATTGTTATTCTGTGCTATGTTATTTCAAACAATGCATTACTAACAGTCAGAAACACATAATTACTAAATTACGGAGCAAAGGATTGAGATGAAAGAAAATGGTCTCATTTTTCCTCCTGTTCTCATTTTTTGAATGCTGTAAAACTAGCCAGGTACCACAATGAGGATTTTAAACTAAAGTCTGTCAATCTGTAACATTAATGATTAATAGTTGACCTGTGGTGTAATGGAGAGAGATTTTCATTGTCTGTGTGGATAAATTGCAAATTTTGGCACAGTCACCCTGCAGAAACACAGTAGCTGCTTATTTTCTGCTTATGTACCACTGAAGTTTGTGATTACCATTGGAGTAAAGCACTCTTTGGTGTCATTAAAGGTGTCAAAAGCTAGGCTTTATTAACTAGCAAAGATAAGAAATAGTTCAGTGCTGTGGGCACATAATTTTCTAACAGGGACAAGGGAAAAATCAGGGTAACTGACATAACAAAATACAGATAACATGCACTTTCTTCAGTTTAGAGGTAATAACAATTTTTCTGGGCCTATATGCTTTTGGCTCAGACGGTTTGGAAGAACAGTTTGGATTTAAATTATACTTTGTGCTCACTTAAAATTGGTTTGACCAATATTTTCAAAATTCTATTTAATTACAGCACAACAATAAAATCTCCAGAAAGCCTAACAAAAACAAATAAAAATGAAAAGTAAATTTAGAAACAATATTTAAACCTCTTTGGAACATTTACTTGTGAAAAGTCCTGTACGGATATTGGTATTGTCCAATACACTCTTCTCGACAAAGTAACATTCAGTCTGAAGACACAATTTGTCAGAAGTTTGTTTGTTCTGGTAGCTGCTTTGCACAACCTGGATTTCTCCTCTGCCCCACTGATGACTTTTCTCTCTGCATAACCCCACGACTATGCTGGCAGAACCCTCTGTGATAGATACAATACCAAACAACATAAGGGAACAGGTATGGGTAAAAATAACCCAGAGAAATAAATGTTATTTTGAATTTAGTTCACTTCCTCCATCTAGTTTATTTTATAGCTTCACAACAGCTGGAGAGACACAGCAGAAGAAGCTGTCCTAGGACAAGCTTGAGCAGTAAGAGAAGGGGGACTGTGTAAGTTGCCTATGCTACCAGAAGAAATGCTTGTCAAGCAACAGCTTCAGCACTCTTGCAGCCAACTTTCCAATTTGGTCCTCCTAGTCTGTCTCAACACTGAATAAACAGGGACCTAAGAAGAGGATTGTTTTGATTCTGTTGCATCTTTGCCTACCTGACTAGTAACACCTGCTGTAAAAGTTTTAAATACGGATTTCTACCAAGCAGAATCTAAACACAGGACATGAAGTATACCACCATCACTATATAGAAAAAGCCATTCACTATAAACCTGAGCTAGTTTATAATAAGAAACCTACAAGGCAAATACTCTAATATAGCAGTAGTAATTACCTTTGTCATTGGGTCATTTGTAATCTCTTATATAAAAAATCAAACAATCAAACAAATGCATTTTACAGCAATGACTGATTGAACATTACACTGAAGTATTTGTTTCTAGGCTTTAGCTAGATTAATGCTAAAATAAACTTTACTTCAGCTAAAGTACATAATGAAACTGTGCTAGAAGGGTAGTATGATTAGTGAATAGGTAAAAAAAAAAAGCTTTCTGTAACTGCTTAGATTCTTCTCTACTTGATGTAAAGTATTTGATATGAGTTGCAGTATTTCTAACACCAACAAGTTATGTTGCTGTTTTCCCCCCGATATATCTGAAGCTAACTGTGTGTTAGATCAAGCTCTGATTTTATACTGTTACGTATGCAAGTCCTGATGAATTAAATCTTTCTGTTACTCTGTATGGACTTAAAGCAGAAGCCTCTTTCCCATTTCACAAGTAACTTAGCACATGTGATGTTATGTAAACTGTGAGACTGAGGAACATTTTTCTGCTGCTGTAGGTGCATATCCAGCCACATTCCCACTCAATGGTGGTATTAGACCCACAAACATATCTTGTTTCTGATAAGGACCTGGCATGCAGGCCAGGCAGAGGACTCTGCTCTCCAGCCAGGCATCATCAATGCACATCAGCCTCACATTTTACATATAGATGAAGAATCTAACACACAGACACAAATGTCCATGTTCTCACAGAACACACAGCAGACAGTAAGAAATATATGCCAAATATAAAATAAAGTGGAAAAAGCACCCCCGATAACCCAGTACCTAGTTTCTGTACATCATCTCCTTCTTCGGACAATGGGAAATTGTTCTGAACTGTTCCTGCATGGGTCTGCTTGCAAGTTAATGCTAGCCTTCACAGCATGACTGACCTGTCCTTAAAGCAATGCAAATGACAGTGCCTCTTACTGAGTCAGTACTAAAGTCACAGAGTCACAGTTTCATAGAGGACAGCAACAACAACGATTGTTCGCCATCACTTCACTTTTCTTCATTTTTGTCCTAATGACATAAACACTCAATGTGTACAACCCTTCAAACATTACCTTCATATCTATTTCTGTACCATGGATCTGCTGAGCTACTGTTTTGATGATTCCAATGACAATATCCTGTAGACCTTCTCTTTCTGAATAGTAATGCAGAATGAGTCCTTTCCCCTTCTCCGCATCAGTGCATCTGAAGGAAGGGGCTCGCATACCTGGGTAAATAGTAGCAAGATGGTCGTGCAGAGCATCCAGGTTCTAGAAGAAGAAATTAAAAACATGATTATAAGGCATTCACTTATTAGTTTTGAAGAAAATAAGTACATATTTTGTCTAATCTGACTATTCCCTTTCTCCTGCTGGTCTTACTCTCTGCGCATTTGCCTTTTTATTTTTAAACAGTCCTCAGCAGGCTTTTCAGGTAGCTTGTGATGTGCTTTCCATCTGCTGCAGAAATGTTTGGACATTAATGACATCAAAACTAACATCATAAAAAATTACTCTAGGTAGTAAGAAATCATACTCAACTATGCTGTACTTCAAAAAATTTGGTGATTAAAGACCTTGTATGTGTTTCTCAAACCTGTAGCTCATCCATTTGTATCCCTTCCAAATTCTAGTCCCTATAATCAACTTTTCAGATTTACTTGTCAAATACTAATAAGCATGTCCGAATAAACATGAATCTCCTTATTGTCAATGAAGTAACAGGATAGTTCTGTCATCATAACAGACAACCCAAGTTTACAGAGACTGACAAAGTTTCAAACTTCAAAGTAAAGTTTTAAATGATTAAAAGACTGACCTCAAATACAGACTTTGTTTGAGAATAAGTGAAAAAAAAAAAAAACACAGGATGCAGAACATATCATAGCTGCTATAAAAATGTTTCAGAAAATGTTATTCAAGAAAGGGAAAAGGTCTTTCATATTTTTAGCTGATATCCTGGATATCTTATGTATTTAACTTTAAATTTTGACAAGACAAATTGCTCTCTGGAGAGGAAAGCTAAATGAGAAATTGATAGGCATATCTAATGAGGATATTAAAGAGAACAACGAGATCAAAATCACACTAAGAATACAATGCTAGCTCCAACTTCGATTAGGAAGCAATTATCATGGCTCCAGCTTGCTGTTTACTATATAACGTTTAATACAGAAAGAGTAATCTGGTTTGCTGAATAACGTTGCAACCCACATAATTATTTACCTGTTGTACTATGTATACAATTCCTTTAAATCCTAAGTCCAAAACATTATTGTGTATTTCAAATGTAGTTCCCCCACCCGCCAAGCAACTGCTACTACCGGGTTTTGCATATTGTTTTCTGCCAGCACAAGGAGAGGTGAGGTGAAAATATTTTCAGTGTACTGGCTAGGCCATTCTCCACCTTTCATGAGCATCTGTCGATCATCAAATCTGTGGAAGCATACTGAACTTGATTTCATGTGAGCTGTGAAACACTCGAGCAGCTGCCTCTTCTCCGGGGGGGCCTCCAGAGGAAATGAAGCTCTTAAAGATGAATCCAATAGGATGCACTCAGACTGGAACGTCCTCCTTCGAATTTTTAGTTTGTTTCAAATTCATGTTTTTGTTGCTATATCAACACCTCCAAATTAAAACTTGAAGAGGCAACAATCTGGAAGTCAATTCATTCCAGCTGTTATTGGGCATTCAATTGCAAAAAGCTGCAAAATGCTTGAAGACAAATTCTGTAAGATCTTTGCAGGGTTCAAGACAATGAAACTGGAAGAGACTGCTTTGAAAGAGAGTGGATGAGAAAAGAGTGTGAGAGCTGACTCCAAGGGAGTGCCCCTGAACCTCCTTAATCGGGTGCAGAACTGTTCTTTCAGTACACGTGCGTCAGAAACAGCTGGAATATATTGACCTTTTGGAAAAAAGACTCTTAAGGAGATACATGGAAACAGGGGATAAACTATCCAGTTATACAGTCATCAACACCTGAAGAATCTCAAAATGAGTTAAGCACTCAATTTTTATAACATGGTTGTCTAATTATTAACATTTAAGTCTGGCACAAGTGTTGCCAACATGGCAGTAGCACCATTGTGAAAGACCACTTTGCCACCCTACTACCTCACTACCGACTTTGTCCAAGCAGTGTCACAGGATAATCTACTACTGACTTGCCCAGAATGTACTGCAGCTGCTTTTGGGTCCACAGCGTGTCTTTTCTGCCCATGCATACAGACTATGGGGTGAGCAAAGAGTTTACTGTATCCAGATCCTTGCTCCAACACAGTCAAGAAGTAGTAGAGGTGTGCATCCTGACCCAGGAGCTAAAATCACTCCCACATCCTCTCATTTAGAAATTGTACATTCCTACTTGTGTTTGAGCCATTCTAAATTGAAATTGATATTGCAGCTTCCAGAAGAACAAATGTGTTTTTTTTTCTAGTTTGTTCACCCGCTGTGGGCCAGAGGAGTGGTCAGGTACAGATAATAATAGGTTAAGTTCTTTCCCTGAATTCTTGGCTCCTAGGTTACTCAGGTGTATGCCTGAGCTTGTGCTGCGACCAGAGATACTAATTCTAGAGCTGTAGAGAGCAGTGATCATCTCCATGGTGAAACACAAAGGGATCTCCAAGCAGGAAAGAGCATGGACCAGCAACACTAAATCAGGTAGGTCCTGGCCTGACTGAAAACAACAGAGTTGTGACTGGCACCTGAAATACAAAGATATACCATTCAGCTCTGTGCTGTACAGAGTATCAGGAAAGTGTTCTAAAAGAGCAATTAGTTCCCTTAAATGTATTGCACCACAGTTATGAACATTTAAATATCCACGTAAATAATCTCCTAAATGAAACAGAACGAACAACTACTCCAGTGTTTCATTTTCTCTCAGCAGAAAGCTACTGAACATAACAAAAGCACACTTTGGGTTTCTTATGAGGTGTCTCTTTTCACATTGCTGCTCTTCAGCACAGTGTCTTATTTCAATATGATTTGCAATTTTTCCAGCCCTGTGTTTTTCATAGAAAGTATAAATATTAGATTTGGTTGTGCTGTCTTCTTCCTCTTTCTTGAAGCCTGAAGTATCTGTGTTTCATCTATGAATAAACTAAATTCTCTCTGAGATGTCAAGGGAAATAGAATATAAATATGAGATTTATTTTCACGCACTTAAAAAACCTGCAGCCCTCTGTTATTTCACACATTCCTGTGCTCTGTACAGGTTTCAAGAAGCACCTTTTGGAAGTGTATTATGTATTTTAGGAATCTGACAAAAGCTCAGCACATCAAACCCAATCAAAGCTATTTTTGTAAGCATATAAATGAGCTTCCTGACCTAATCTGGCTGCTGGAAGCTGCAAAAACAATAAATCACGTATAACGTTGATTTTCCATCACAATTAAAAGCTAAAAAGTACACTGCTGGCACAGCTACTAATACATTAGGCTTGTTAGAATTTAAAGAAGTACATAATAGCTAATGTCATCTTTTAGCACTGAAATGCAAACAGAACAGCCTAAAATACTGCCAGTAGAAGAATATGAATGTATGCTGTCCACACTTTTAGAGGGGTTTGGTGTGTACTACAAACATGTCCATCATTATTCAAGGAAAGAGAAGTATACTGGACGGAAAAGGGGATGACAGAAAGGAAGAGGAAAGGACTAGTCCGTCAGTGTGTACCCAAAGTGATGGAGGAATAGGCCAACTACACTTTTTTTTTCCTTCCTCTCTTATTCTTGCTCAACCCTAACCACAAATTCAGTACATCTTTAAAAATTACCTTGATCTGAATGCTTGCTTTGAGGGCAGCCTGTGAATTGAGCTATAAAATATAAAGGATGTCCAATCCCACAGACAGACAATGGTATACAGACCACACACTTGGTATGCATCAGTTGCAGCATACACGTAACCTGTCTGCCCAGCAATTAAAGTCCATGGGATTTGTAAAAGAAGTCTGGGCTGCATAAGTTTAGGATGCTCTGTAATAATCCAGGTTTCAGGGCAGGTGGTGAGATACACAAGTAAACATTCCAGTAATTCAGCAAAATATTCACACTGCTCTTCTCACTTATTATTACTGGAGAGATTTTTAAGGGAAAAGATGACAAGAAGCTGCTAAATTTCTAATGAAAATCAGCGCATGTTTGACAAGAAGCTGCTAAATTTCTAATGAAAATCAGTGCATGTTTGACACAGCTGTTTGGCAATCTCCTGTGAAATCTTAACCAGTTTAGTGTTTTTAAACTCATTACAGCACACTGTTCTCCCCAAGAGTGACATATACCACAAATCTTAAATCCAAACTGTTTTTGAAGTGAATAACTTTCAGGTGACAAAAAATGGAGGCCCATTTTTTCTACACTTAGAAATCACACTTTAGAGAAGTCATTACACTTCTTCTATGCTATTGAAAAAGTACTTTCAGTTTGTTTTGTTTTACAGCACAATATCACACTGTTCTCAAGTTAGGAAAGCACAAAACTGGGCTTAAACACTGCTGCTCTATCCCACCCTCAGTTCACGGACAAAAAACCAATCTCCTGTCTTAGAGATAAGCTGTGTATGAGCCCTAGCTCTGTACATAATGTACAATTAGAAATAACAAGTATCTGTAATCAGTCGAAGAGAACTTTGGATAAGACAAATCTGAAGACCACATTTTCTGTTAATATAAACAATGTAAAGCCCTTTTAATTAACATGCACAGACAATCTGGTGTTTTTTAGCTTGTCTTTTGTACTCCATACATTTGTTACCTATGAAAACTCCTGTTCAAAACTTCTCTTTGCAGTTTCAAATTAAATTTCAGATTTATGAATGCCTCTGCAACCCTAGCTTACCTGCCTTCTCACTCCCTTTTCATGTAATTAAACAGTCATAGATGACTGGTTAAAGGGAAAAATAGCACTCTGAAATCAGGTACTGAAATAGTACTGAAATATCAGGTAACTGAAGAATATATTAACTGAGAGGGAAACAGAACAGAGATGCCAAAACCGCCGAGCAGTGAAAAGTTCTATAGCACACAAATACCAAGGAAGACATTTTTCAGACACCTCTCCACAAACAACTGGAAGATTATACAGCACAACTTTTATCTCCAAATCCCATTCTAACCTGTTGGCTAGACCATTCTTCTGTCTGGCCCTATGTATCAGAAATAATTTGGCGTAAAAATCTTACCTGCAAAAATTCTCTGACATTTGAGCCCAGGACACGTAGAATTGTATCATAACCAGATTCTTGACAGAACACAAAAAACATCTTCCCAAACATTTGAAGAATTTCCCCAGCATTTAGATCTAGTTAAAACAAGAAAATCTGATTCAGTTCAAATATTGCATTTCATGCACTTTGCTTACTACTTTAGTCTCGTATTCATAAATAAGAAAGACAGTACCTAAGCTCTACCCAGATCCAGCAGGCCAAGAATATGAGGACAACAAGATTCAGGGTCCATGTAGCGAGTAATGTGTATTCAATACAGGAATTTCAGTAGGATCTACCGATTACCTTTATGATTTTGCAGCATTGTGCATTTTGTTCATGTATAGCAATTTAGATTTTGATACAGATAAGGAAGCACTACTTGCAAATAAAGGAAATCAACAATGTTCGCCTCAGGGGAGTTACTTCTCTTTTACAATAGTGTGAAACCGCGTCAGCTGCTCCAATTCAACGTGACTACCAGACATCATTGTCTTTCAAGTTCTTGGCTAATTACTCCTTCAGAACAAATTCATACTGCATTTGGGTCTGCAGATACAATAAAGCTGATGGGCATAATTCTACCTGTTAAATATCAGGCCAGTGCCGCAATGATTGAAAACAAACGTTACCCAAACCAGTGGTAGATATGAAATAACGCATGCCATAAACAGTTCTGTAACTGTGCATGCTTGTTCAGCAGAGAGATCGAGGATGTAGCAGCCGTGGACTGCTCTTACAGCAGTGGTTGAAATCTCAGTGTATTGGCAAGGTTGTTATGGTGGTATATTGTTACTTCATGACTGCCTTTAACACTGATGATGGCTCTGTGGATGAGATATATTGCTACAATTTAAGGTGTACCTATAACTTGGAATCCTTTGGAAAGAACACAAATCACTTCAAGGAATAAAAGGAATAAAAATATTTGAGATAAGTAAATAAAAATAAAACCCTTTTGAGATTTTTTTTTATTTTCTCTCTGACCATTACCATGTTTTCACTTCATCTGTGTTAAATTGTGTTTCTCTCTGCTACGTGGATTTTTGTGTTGTTGGTTTTTTTTAATCTTACATGTGATGAGTGGGCAAAGAAGATATCCATATTACTTACTAAGGACCTTGCTTGCAGCTGCAACCAGGTCATAGGTTTTGGAATCATCATATATTATTCTGACAAGAAACTGTCCTTCCTCATCCAGCTGTGCCTCCTTCCTAAAAAGAAAATATAACAAAATATTTTTGGTTGAGGGAGAAGCACCAAATCTATAAATCAATTACATACTGTTTGGTATTAGTCTTTTAAATAAAGTAAGTCCGCAAGTCACACGTTTAAGAAGTTACTTAATGTTGAAAATTAGAACTAGATCTGTTCCATACCTCAGGGTAATTAAGGTAAAATACCATTCTCTTATGATTACTTGTGCTCTGAAAATAATAGTTAGCTGGGAGAAAATAAACACAATTTTTCAGTATAGAGCCTCACAAAGGAGTTGCTGAATCAATAAAGATAGAATTTGTATTTTTAAAAGAGGAATATCTAATAATCCAGAATTAGAAAAATTTTCAAAAAGGCAGATGACTAGGTAGTTTTTTAATAAAAACTAGGCATATGTCGTATAAATCAAGACACTCATTAACTCACCACTGAAATAATTATTTCTTTAATAGAAAAATGGAAGACAACCATGAGGAAAAATTATTTACTAGTACCATGGTAACGAAGGGCTCTTACCAGAGTAGATCAGAAATGCTTCTTCAGAGAGAGTTGAAACATACTTCTTAAGAACCAATATACTAACTGCTCAAAACTTCTAACAATCATCAGAAGAATTATAAACCTTTAAAAAGTAGATTCTAAACCTACTATCTAAAATCCTACATCCCCTTTTACAACAAAATCTTTGTCTCTAACACCATCATGAGAACAAAGCTCTGACTGACATTTAGTTTACAATTTTCTAGAGCTGGCATAATTTCTTTTAAAAATGAAATAATACAAACTAATGATGCCTACACAACAATTCAAGTATTTACAGTTGTACTGGAATTATCCATCCATACAAACACAGAAACATTTTCTGTGTTACTCAAAAAGGAGAGAGGCCTGAGGATTAAGTATTCTGGTTCATGTTAAAACTGCTAGATGATAAATGGTACTGCTGATAAGGCCTGATTCCAATTTTATATGATGTTATTCTATTGACCTAAATGAAATTACTTGTCATTTAACCCTCCTGTTAGTAATCATCAGTCTTTGACAACTGTCCACTTATCAATGGAAGTCTGGAATCCATTATTTTATTCTTCATCTTCATCTTGCTTTAATCATGCTCATCACATTCTTACCACTGACTAAAAATTACACTACATTGGTTTTATATTTAAAATATCTGTCTAGGTTTTTCATTAATTAATGAACTCTCATAACTGCTCCACGACATACATGTGTTTATACTCATTCTATAAATAAGCATAATGAGCTAAAAGCAAGCTAAGCAACGTTCCCAAACCAACATGACAAGGCTATAGCCTTTAGGTGAGACTAAACATCGTACAGAATTTGCTATTAAATGACACAGAAAACATTAATAAACTTAACATGTTTTTTTTCTTAAACTCTCTGGGAACTTCCCAAAATGAATGAAAGAACAGACACACTAGTGAGCAGTAAAAAACTGGCTGCAAGAGTTTTCTCAAAGATATAAAAAGATAAAGCACAGTATTATTTTTTATGAATAATCAATCGCAATAATTTATTCATTACATGAAGAAACAGTGTATTTATAAAAACGCAAGCAGAAATGGTTTGTGTACACACAGTCCCCTACGACACTTATTTTCATACTTCAAAAAAGTACTTCTGGTCCTCTTCTCCAGCCATTCTCTAAAAACTTCAGATCTGTCTGCAGGGTATCAAGTCTGAGTGATTCCTGAAAACAGCTCCCATGGCATATCACAGAATCACAGAATCACAAGGTTGGAAAGGACCTTCAAGACCATCTAGTCCAACCGTCATCCTATCACCATTACTACCCACTAAGCTACTAAACCTTATCTTGTAGCACCTTGTCCAGGCGCCTCTTAAAAACCACAAGGGTCGGTGACTCCACCACCTCCCTGTTCAGGCCGTTCCAGTGCTTGACCACTCTCTGAGAGAAAAAGTTTTTCCTGATGTCTAGTCTAAATTTCCCTGTGCGCAACTTGCGGTCGTTACCTCGAGTCCTATCATTAGTTATGTGGAAGAAGAGGCCGACCCCCTCCTCATCACAGCCTCCCTTCAGGAAGTTGTAGAGTGCAATGAGGTCTCCCCTGAGCCTCCTCTTCTCCAGACTAAACAATCCCAGCTCCCTCAGCCGCTCCTCATAAGGCTTGTGTTCCATACCCCTCACCAGTTTCGTTGCCCTTCTCTGGACACGTTCCAGGGCGTCAATGTCTTTCTTGTAGTGAGGGGCCCAAAACTGAACACAGTACTCGAGGTGCGGCCTCACCAAAGCTGAGTACAGGGGGATGATCACCTCCCTGCTCCTGCTGGCCACACTGTTTCTAATCCAGGCCAGGATGCCATTGGCCTTCTTGGCCACCTGAGCACACTGCCGGCTCATGTTCAGCCTTGCATCGATCAACACTCCAATATATTTCATCTTTTCCTAAGTACAAGGATAGCTAGGGCTATCAGTGGGAAACGATGTCCTGAAGCATATGAGGTCAGTCAGTGACAAGAAAGAAGGTGGAGTTTACATTTCCTAAGAATTGAACTGAAATAACATGAGAAAAGAAAACCATCTTGATTCTTTGATTCTCATAACACAGTATGTAACTGGAAGTCAAGTACAGTTTAGAGGGAAGTTTGCAAAGGGTGAACAAACTTTCCCACATTCCTGATACACACTGTGCTTTCTCTTAGTCTCTCAGATCTCAGCCAAACCACAAAGGATAACACACACATCTGGAAAAGCAATGAACATCCTCAAAAATACTGCATACTTGCACAAGCCACTAGATGGTTATTGTGTGTGAGAACTTCCTCTATTAAAAAACTGAACCAGTTTGATCACTCCGGTATCTATTTCAAAATGCTTATGTTTCCTTCCAATTACATTGACTGAAACTTCTGTTCTTTCTCTGTGCCAAGCCATGCTTCTGCTTTTATTTTAATTAACTTCAGTGTATTTTGTCAAAGTTTGTCTTCAATGCCTGCAGTTTCTCTGAGCCAGCACTTTTTAAAATCGCCGCGGGTTATTTCAATGCCTACTCCATTTATATTATTTAGCTACTTTTAGTTTTCTCCAGTTTCTCTAGGTGCTCTGCATCACCCAGCAACCTTCTTCTCTGTAGCCCTAATAATGTATTTCCCATTAAAATAACATTATTGGTAAAGTTAAACAAACAAAAAATAGTTCATTAGCGATGATGTCTGCATTGGATATAATTTTCTGGGATGAAATTTACAGCTCCAAGGCTTCACTCTCCCTCAGTATCAGCAGTCTTGCTGGGCATTCCAGCACTACAGGAAAAGGACCCACTGTTTGTACTGCAGCCTAATCATCCAAGAGAAAAAATAATGCTCTGCTTTTGTTATTTTTATTTTAGAAGGACAGAGAAAAATACTAAAAAATTGTGACCCAACAGAAGCCAATTTCCTTTTGGGAAATTTCTTCTCTCTAGATGATTTGCCAAATTAAATATTTGCTCCAGCAGGGGACTACACTCCTCACTCAAAACTGTGTGGACATAAATCTTTTTGCTTGTCCTACAATTATGGCAAACCCCTTGATAATGTCTGACGTAAACCTCTGCCAAAAGAGGAACAGCTTTTTTTTAAAGCCGGTGCTTGAAAATTACTAGAATCAAGAACTTTTTTTCTTCCCGGGATGATTCCTTCTCCATATCTCACAGCCCTGCTGTGCTGTTACATGCCAATCATTTAGCTAGATGCTGAGCTGACATATAATTCAGCTAAATATTTGTTTTACTGAGTTATTCTTCTGCTGGATGGATTTCCCAGTCTACTTCCTCACCTGGTCACAGAAGCTGCTGTACATATAAAACATGTAGCTAGATAGAGTGGCTGAGGACACAATAGGCAGTTCAGTGAAGTCGGCTGAAGCCTTTTCTCCTGCCTCCAGTGAAGTGAACTGCAGCTTCTGAAGCCTTTCTGCCGCCCTCGGTAATCTGACAGAAAAGAGAACTTCAGGAAGCCTTTCTGAAACACTGATTATCCTTAATGCTACATATGATGAGGAAGTGCTGCTGTAAGTTTATCCAAAATGGTCAATGCAATGTAAAAACACTTATTTTTACAGAGGCATTTGTCCTTCAGGAAATGTACAAAATTGCAGGTCCTCCAATAAACTTGTTTGAGAGAGGAGAGCATCAGAGCTATCAGCACCAGAGAGGCTGACCATGATGTGAACACCAGAAGTCTAGGAAACAGGACAAAGCCATTGAAATGTTCGTGCTTTGAATGGGCAATCCTCAAATTGTTTCCTCATGGCTGCAGTTTTCTCACCTAATTGCCTGATGCCTCTGATGTATCAAATCTGTCTGCATTTACACTAAGGAGCTGGTTCTACTGCAAGGGTGACATGAAGAAATACAATAGCATTTTGAAAATGATTGTAACATGCTAACAAGTGTGACTGCTTTGTCAGCTTTGTGAAGCCATTGCGGTTGGCTGTCCATCAATAGCAATTACTCCAGTGAGATACAGCTGTTTTTACTTCATGACCTATAAGTATCATGTATGAAAACAAACTTGCCTGTGTAGAACAAAGGGTGACTACAAACATGGGTGTGTGAACCTTAAAATACCAGGAGGCTGCAACTGTTCTCATCTGAACAGCTTCTCACTCCTGGCTGACAGATGGTTCATGAGCTGGGATTAGAACTGGAACATAACATGGCCTCCTTCTATGCACAGAATTTACATTTGGCTGACTACATTTCATAAAAAAACTTCAAAATCCACAGCTGTATGAAAAACTGTTGCACTTGCCTTGAAATGTTTTGCTGCAATCTTTATTCCCAGTTTTTTACCAGATGTTTTCTGCAGACCCCTGTGTTTGATCGCAGAGGTATTAACAGCAGTAACATGTGGTGACTTTCTTAAAGGCTTGACTGGAAATGAGCCAAAAGCAACAAGTTCTGGTAAATTCCCAATTCCAGCTCTGGTTAATTCTTTAGAGAAGCAGCAGTACTACAGTAGCAAACTTTTAGCTTTTATATGCCCTTTCTTTCAAAATAACTTCTAAGTCAAATAGAACATGATTAATGTCTCATTTACAATTAATGTCTCATTTACATTTCTAGAAACAAAAGAAGGGTGAACTTTGCTCCCCAGTAAGTTTATGTTCAAAATTTTAAAAAAATCCCATGAGACTGATGCTCTTGCCTGAATTGACTCCTGTTGTCAGCACACGGGATGTACTATTTCATGGTTCAAAGCTTACATCCCATGTTATGCCTGAACTAACTGCTGCAGTCTGGCAGCCCTTTTTATTCACTCTAGGCTAATTTTGAATGATTACACAGGGCTATCCCAACTGTGGCAAAGATTCCAACCCAGACTTTCCTAAAATGCATTTGTTTTCCTCTATAATGTTTACATTATCCAGGTTAAACTGTGGAAGTTTACTTGGGGAAAAATAACCTTAACCATTGCACCATGGAAAGTAACACAGTTGCACAGAGGACATTTCTCATGTATAGGTTTGACCTTGACATCATTGAAATCAATGGAAAAACTCCTACCCAGCTGATCAAAGCAGGATCAAGTCCTAAAGCAGCCTTTCTTCTATTGGTCATGCTAACACCCCCAAATTGCTGTTGGTTTAGCAGCACAGAATAGTGTTACAGGCGATACACGTGTACAATGGACCCTTTGAAAATCTTTTCCATTGTGAAGCTAGTTTAGTACTTGAAAACACACCACTAATATTCAAAGGTAATGTTAATAATTCACAGAGATGAATGAAATGTTAAGTGCTGACAAATATTCAGACAAAAACCATTCTTAAAATAAGACCAGATCTTGTACTGTAGATTTTTAAACCACAGGTTGCACACATTTTCATTTCACTCTTAGACTTCATATTATAAACCTCCAAAAGATGTGAACTGGAAAAGACTCCTCTTTTCTTAGTACAGAGATTCCTAACTTGCACACATGGGAAAAGGCTTGCTATTAATGTTGATCCTTAAGGTCCTGGAAACATGCAGGAAATACTTTCCCTCTTTTAAGGATTTATTTTGGCCACCTTGAGAGACCTTACAGGTAACACAGATGAACAAGATGCCATGTCAGGTTGGTCCTGCATATATGTTTTTCTTTCTTATACAGTACATCCTGCACAAAGTGGATTTTAATGTGTTTTGCTGTCAGACTGTAGCATTTAAAAGCAGTTTGAATAAATCATAAGCAGAAGGTTGCTGCTTTCAGAACCTTATTATTTATGTGAAGTAGCACTTGCTATTCTATCTCTGCAGTCAGTTCTAAGGCTGGAATTAAAAAAAAAAACTAAAAAACATTTTTTTACAGAAGAAGAGCCCTTCCCATTACAGAACTTTGCATGCAGTAAATATTAAGAAAATGTAATGGATACAAACAGGAAAAAGAGATGATCCGAGACTATGTGGAACAATTACTTCGTATCCTGAAGATACCCAAACTTCTCTGCGAAAGCTATACTACTATTTAGAAGCTGTTGGCATCACTTTAACAGATCATCTAGTGTACCAAAAGTACAGCTGGAACTCTTCCTATCAAAACTATGGTCACAAGTGCATGCCATGGGTGTTTCACCTTGAACACATCACAACAGCAGCTACTTCCAAGACCACCTCTAGGACTTCTTCCACGATAGGGATCATTTCTGTTGGGACTTTTGCCACCATTGTGTTTAACTATTCTTGGTGTACTAAGGATGGAAAAAGTGCTCGTTAAATTGAAGAGACCAGTCAAAACAATCTTAATGACAAAATAACACTACTGCACTTAGAAACCCAGCACGATTCTGATCGCACTGATAGGAGAATGTCAAGCTTAATTCAGTTCCAAGAGCAACATTACTAAACAGAATTACATGTGTCAGAACTAAAGATGGTATCAGTGAAATCAGAATCATCTTTTCATTTCTCTTACATTAAGATGGAAAACTCATTGCTCATTATATTACTTCACACATGGTTTGTGTTTTCAAAATGCTACTCACCTTTTTTCATGTATTTCACAAAGACGCTTTGCTAAAAGTATTTAAAATATTGATCCAATCTTCCCACTCCTCCCAAAAGACAAAAAAAAAAGAAAATAGACTTGCACATGTTATGGATGGTCTAGAGATATTTTAAACACCCAGCTGGGAAAAACATAAATTATATTAAGTTACAAGATTAGAAAAAAATGGGAACCTGTCCAGGAAAATGATGCTCTGGGTAAAGTAAATAGGTGTATTTATAGCCTTCAGCACTCTGAGCTATTTCCCAGTTTTACAAGCTGGAGATGAGAGTGTTTAATGTAGGTTTTCAAAACAAGATAATCCTAGAAGATACAGTTAACAAATGTGCAAGTCCTTTGTTACTAATCCAAATACTAAAAATATTATTAAACACACAAAGCTAGTATTATTTTGCTTCCTTTTACATAAGTGGACTAAAAGGAATGGTATTTACAATAGTATTTCTTTTAAGCATTTCATTTATAAGAGTGAGTGATATGTTTATAACACCTGGTATCCTGACAGATCTAAAAGTACTTTCCAGTTCTGGGAAAACTGAAAAGTACCTGAAAGATACTGCAAGCACACTCACACCATATTCCACAACATGGCACTATTTCTTTTTAGCCAGGTCTTTCCCAGATGAATTAACGAATTCGGCATCCACACAGTTTAAAATCTTGACCTCCAAACAGATCCTTCTGCTGTGAGGAACTGAAGGAGTAGCAAATGTAGTGTCTTGACTCTACAAATCTGTGAATAGTAACCTCCAGGCCCACGGAGAATCATCTATTCAACATCAGTTTTAAGAAAACTTTAAAAAAAAATGTTTAGAACTTCGGAATACTATGCAATATGGACTTAGAAACATAAACAACAGTAAATAGTACTACTTAAAGCCACTTTCTGGAAAAAACACTTACTAATGTTAAGAGGTGTAACAGATTAAAACAATTAATCTATTGTCCTTTCACCACTAATGGCTTTCCAAAGTGTCTTTCTGACCTCTATTTATATTTAACCTATATTTTTTTTTTCAAAATTATTATGAGATTAATTGAACGGAACACTCCATCTTCAGCACTGTGTAGACACGCACAGTGCTATGGAGGCAGGAAAAAACCTATTTTCATGGCTTTTCATAGACCACTACACTTAATTATAACTGGGTTCTACACAACCACCCCCCACCCCCCCAAAAAAAAAGGACTTCCATATATTTTTTCCATCAGTGTTCATGGCGAGAAGGTACTTAAGATAATTAATACAGTATGTCTGTAACGTCTTTGAGCATGAAGGAATCAGTAACTTTGGGTAAACTGTAAAGCAAACTTTCTTTATAATAAATTAGTTGTGTGCTGGGAAAGGCAAATAGTGAGCAAGCTCACAGCAGTTCGACAAAGCAGGAAAGATGATTCACACGGGACTGACCACCAGCACTGCAATATACAGTTACACATATCTATGTGGTAAAATCCATAACCTGCTTGATAGACACCTGGGCTTTTTCTACTGCTCCTGAGAAGACAGGTATATAGGAAAGGAATAGAAAAGTTAGCAACATGATGTGAGAAATCCCAAAGGCATTAAGATGATAAAATAAAAAAATTGAAGTCCTAGGCACATCCAAACCTACACTTGGATGTCTAAAAGGAGTTTGGCACCAAGCTTCTCTTGCAAATCAACCACTGTTGAGAAACACCACAAAAAAAAAAAAAAAAAGACTATCCCATGCTTCAACTACACATGATACCTAAATGAAATGTGATACCACACATTTTGTACTTTTTTTTTTTTGCCTATTTAATCCACATTTTTATTGCTCAGGCCTCTCTGTGGTTATGTAGATGTGATATGCATGCATACATGCGTATATACCTGTACACAAAAATATGCCTATGTATCTACAAAGGCAAATACAGTTTCTCCAAAAACTTTACATTCTAAGCTCATAATTATCTATCTTCTCCCGTAGTGGAAGTGACGCAGTTAACACTGTAGACAGACTGGTACAGACTATGGTACTGTTTTCCGTGCTTTTTAAAGGGTCGCCCTACGTATGGAAACTAATCAGCTGAAATCTTAGAAATCATGACATTTTCTAAAATGATTATGAAGAAATAAAATGAGTGTCTCATAAAGAGCTATAAGCATCTGATGAGCTTTTTTTTGTTGCTTTGTGCAAGCAGGAAAGATGGACCCAAGTACCAGTCACAACAATATTAGTGAAGCTTGCTCCTTACCACATTTCCCTGCCTCTCCCTGAGCCTACATGCTGCAACCTACCAAGCACACCTAAGCGCCCACATAACCTGCTTCTGTTCCTCAAGGCTACTGATTCTTTCAGTATTGAGACAGATTCTACTCAGGTAATGCACAGCTATTCAATATTTAATTTTATTCCATTGGTCAACATATAACTTCAGGCTTAATATACAGCACAGTTTCAGAATCCAGCTCTGAAGACAGAATTATTATTTCCTAATAAGCCTTTCTCTGGAATTGATCCCTATAATATTTGCATGGACAGGCATTAATTAGCTCACCAACAGGCTAGTGAGGCCAATTACATAATTTCTGTTTTAAATGGATGACACCGCCACAGATCAAAAAATAATCATATGTAACCGTAACAATAAATGACCAAAAGGTTTCACTAATTTTGGATGCCCAGTTTGAGACAGGTGGACCTGTTTTTTCAAGGTAGTCAGCACCTTTTATGGTCAAAGCACAGCTTTCACGGACTTTATATGCCACCAGCATCAGACCCACAATTCACTTTAACTTCAGCACCTCTTAAGAGCTTACTGTTGCAGCTTGTAACAGTCTTTCATTACAGCTTTTGTCAATTGTTTCTGAAAAGGCAAACTGTAGTACAGTATGAACTACTATTACAGCCAAACATTTTGCTAAGCAACAGTAATAGGCAAAAACCTTGATTTTTACAGGATTTGTCAACAAACAAATTGTGTTTTGCCATATATATAAGCAGAAAAAATTATCTTCGGCAAGGTGACATTCGAAATTCAGTATATAGACATAAGAAGTCAAGCTAGTGCCTTTATTTTCCAGCTACAAAAGAAGTTCTTTAATTTTTTTGTTTGTTTAGGAAGGACAAAAATCTACAGTTTTTGTTATGCTAGAAATACCCAGGAAACAATGTGAGCTTAAACTAAATGCAGTTCTTTCCCCTGTAAAAAAAAAAAAAAGTAATACATATTCTTAAAGGCACAGTTGAGCAGATTTTCTATTATATTATTTGATTTTATATGATTCACTATATTGGAATATAACTGCAAATAAAATTAATGAGAAAATCACATTCTTTCAATGAGTTCATAAGTATCCAAACTGTACTGAAAATCAGTGGAGGACATTTTTACATGCATAAATGAATAAAAGCACCTACCTCTCTTGACTTAACTAGCCAACCAGCAACAACACTGATACACCTGCTAGGAATGCCTTTGAAAATTTACCCAATAAACATGTATTCTTAAATCACCTACATTTATTGCAAAAGCCTACACTGAGTAACTAATCCGACCTATGCTAACCTCTACTGATATGAAGTAGTGTCTGTACAGTTTTCTAAAAGCAAATGACAGCCCTACAGTCTATTTCACTCCCCCAAATTGAACATTTTTTTCTACCACTTCAGCTGAACCCAAGTTGAATCTGAGGAGAGAAGCTTTCTGCTTACTTTATACACAGATAATTATATCATGATAATTACCCAGCCTCCTGTGTTTCACTGTTTTAACCATAACAGGACAGTTAAAGAAAAATTCTGATGACTGAACTAGCCCAGATGTTTGGTAGCTGATAATGCACGAAGTCTGCAGGAGGACAACAAAAATTTCTTTCCTCAAAGGACAAGTGACTGCCTTTTGCTCTTCCTTGGTGCACACTTCCAGTCCCTGAATCCATGTAAACGTAGTGCTACCCAGCAGGCTACCCAGACCTTGAGCACTGGCATTTAAGAGCATGTCTGGACAGCACATGCCAGACTGATCCACAAAAGGGCAACGGAAGTACGATGCTTTGGTTCCACACTAAACATTGAGCAGCAAGAAAATAATACTAGATCTTGTTTTCTACATCCTATACTAAGATTCATTCGGCAAAGAATACGTCTCTTGGGGCGCAAAATGCATATTTTGCTACCGTGCAAGTTTCAACACAGATGTTCTTTTCTAGAATCAATTAAAAAGGCAGTTTTACCTCTAGACGGTTAGTTTTTGCACCGGTTTTCAACTTCTGCTCTAGTCTTTCCATGCTTGCAGGCTACGCAAGTTTTATGGGGACTTCTACCATAGAAATAGAAGGAAGATGGAGGCTGCAGTTGAGTGACTGTGCCATTTCATTTCCCAAAAACAATCTTTCAGACCTTTCATGTACCTTAATGTGGGAAAAATACTAGTTTATTTTACAGTTCTGTGGTGAAGCATTTTGATGTGTTTCTTAATATGATATTCAAGTTCTTATTCCTATTCTTGGCAATATATCTGAAAGTGTCACAGTTTGAGCATCCAACCTAGCCTAAATTTAGATTTAGGAGCCTGTGGGAAAATCCTGTATTAATTTAATCAAACACAGAAGGATACTGTTGAGAAACACAGGATAAGCAACTATGTACATATTCCCTGCTGACAACAATGTCCTGGCTCCCACATACCATCCTGGAGCTGTTTCAAGAAGACATCCTTGTTAATACTTCAGTTCGTTACACACTTAAACATTTAGAGCTGCTGAACAGAATGCTCAGAAATTCACATATACTGACTGTGTAGCTCAGCTAGATGTGGCATCTGTTGCAGAAGAGCTCACATTTTATCATGACAGAAGCCCCTTTTAAAAACATGTAACCACACAACTGTTTAAATACATCCACTACACTACTTGCCTTGTTTTTTTTTCCTTTGTTTACTTTCGCTTACTTTTCTTTAGTTTTTGTTTTTTTGTTTGTTTGTTTTTTAATGTGGGTAATCTCTCTATTTTGTTTTGAACAGGTATATAGACGGTAATTCCAGGAACATTACTTACCATCACATTCACACATTACCAGATCATCCAGCAGTACACATTTGGCCTTGATCAGACATGAGCACATAACTGCATGTATGTGATGTGGTCAGGAATGACAATTTTAAGTTTAAGCTTGCCAGCATTTGTGTTGGCTGCAGGAGAAATAAAGATATCTAATGCCAAAGGAATCTTGAGAACCACCTTCTAAAGACACTGCAATTGTGGCCAAGCAATCTGAAATAGCCCTCTAGATGTAACAATGACAAAATAAGGGGTTTGAGAGAGATTCTCTCTTAAGCAGAGAAGGGACAAATCAAAAGTGTCTTCTCAGCAAAAATATGGTTAATAGTTCTAAGTAACAGTTTATTTGCTAAGAAAATGACTACAGGACTAGTGGAGTGCTGATCAAAGAAGCATGTCTACATGTATTCCAGGTCTCTCCTTCCAAGGACTGTAGGAGTGAACTATAATGAAATCATCACTCTGATTCAATCAACAATGAATGATGGCAACGAAAACACCACCTTCACAAGAGTATCAAATTCAGCTACTTGGTCTTCCAAATTCTATATTTAAGAATTTCACTGAAGGTCACTTTTGACTGAAGAAGATACTGAAAACAAGTTTTCATACTTCAGATGGAACATAGTCTTTCAATTCAGTATTTAACTTTTCTGAACATACTGGGGGGGGCGGGGGGGGGGGCGGCGAGGGGAAATGACCTGTTTTCATTACTTCAGTTTATTCAGTTTTCCTTTCACTTCTCTCAATATTAAGTACAAATTCACCTACTGGCATTTGGGAATCACTCAGCAAGCACCACTCTGTAATACTGATTCACAGCTTCTGCATTGACTTAAGGGAGAATAAAATCACAGTATGTAATCAGCTCAACATAAAAAGAAAAAAAAGGTGTTGTACTGAACTACCAGAGGCCTTTCGGCTTCGCAGAAATGCTTATGTTATTGCAAATTCAACCACACTAACAGTGCAAAGTTCCTCTCATTTATTTGACAGAGACTGTTGATTTCAACAATTACTATCTCCAGTTTGATCATCAGTGACTTGCCACATAACTGGTCCACATCTTCCCATTGTTTCCTAAATGAGTAATAGTTCTAACAAAGCCTCTGCAAGAAGCCTGAATTTGCTTACACACAGTAAAACATCTAACCTAACAACATCTCTGTAAGTGTATTAGAGGAACTTAAAGGACCTAAAAGAACAGGCATTTAGTGGCTAGCAGAGGACCACATACCATCCCCTAAAACAGCACAACCGCTATAATCTGTTCCAGGAGATATATATGGGTTTGCTTGCTGGTTTATAAACTCTAAAATATACTAACTCTTAAGACAAATCCTGATGAATAAAAATCCAGTTGCATACACCTTTTGCATAAGGAGCTATGGCAGCTGTTGAATGTACATTCGCTCTTTCTTCCAGATCATGTTCCACTCTTCTGTTTGGGTGGTGTTATGGTACTCTTTCCTTCCAGAAAGCCATCTTCTCTGAGAGTTAATAGCAGAGCCTAGCTGTTGGGATGCTACAAGACACAAATGTTTCCCAGCTGAAAGACAGAAACAGGATGTAGCAGCTTCCTGAATTTTTACAGCTGGCCTTTAGCCAAACATTTCATATCTTTTTATTAAATTTTTCCAAAACATTAAATAATACTCATCATAGGCTTTAGTTGATCTCCAGTACTCTAGTAGGTATTCGTAAAAATCTTAGAGGTAGGATTCATCTGGAATTATGATGGTGGGGTCCTGACAGTCTGCAGCATGATCTTTACTAGAGGAGGAAACTTTGTATCTTCTCAGATGGATTGTTCTCCAGTACAAGTTCTGCTGAGTGGGTAATCTGGACAAAAGGGAGGCTCAAAGGCATGTTGTTAAGGATGATATGCCAGGAAAGAGTGAACGCTCTTTATTACATTTTATACATATTTTATTGTAATTTTCATGGAAAATGATTGATGTACCACTGACGTGGTTTTTTTCTTACTAAGTCTCTTAACTTACATGTGTCATATGAAGTCAGTATCAAGGCATAAGAATTCAAAACAGATCACTGCGTTTACACAAGGTATGCAAGAAAGATAAATGTATATAGCTGACTTGATTTGCAGTCCAAAATTGTGTGGCATTCACTGAAGATTCACCTATGCAATCCATAGAATTGTATTTGCAAAGTATAGTTTATAGATTAACTGTCTTAGATCACCGGAACAGTGACCAGAAATGTGGACTCTCCATCTCCAGGTAATCTTAAAGACTCAGCTAGACAAAAATCACAGCTAAGTCCTGATACAGTGCTGGTAACAGTCTTGGTTGAAACAGAGGCTGGACTAGATGACCTCTAGAGGTTCCTTCCAACCAACATTTCTGTGATTCTCTGGTAAAGTTACCCCATTTTTAATGAATGGATTCAAGAAAAAAAAAAAAAAAAAGCATCATGGTCACAAAAATCTGACATTTGAGGGCAGCCATTTAACTGAAAAATTGTATTAGAGCAATGGCAAGACAGCTACACTGACATATTATTAAAATTAGCCCAAAGTAAATGGAATAGAGCAGTACAGAAGTTGTTCAGTTGAAAGAAGAATGTTTTCTCCAAGTTGGATAATCTACTTCTCCCTTAAAACGTACAATATCAAGAAACCATATTAAACCATCTTGTCTAACTACTTAGTAACTTGAAGCCTTACAAAGTTAGCTTACAACTCTGCAAGCATTTGTCTTCTTATCATCAATCATTCTTATGTATACATGAAGTTACAGTTCTCATATGCAACGACACTTCTAATTTCAAGCTGAGTATATTATCAAAATCTCACATTAGTTTTAGACATAGTTTGTCAGCCAAAAACTGTATTTCAATTCCTCCAGGAATATAAAGAGAAATAACTGTTAAATGGTTCAGCTGGTGCTCTGACTCAAGGAAGGGCTTCCATGGTTTCTGGGACGTTTTGCCTGCTCATTACTCCTACCGTATACTTTGTATATTCGAGGGAAGCGCAGGAATCAGTTTCATCTCCGCTGCAGCTCCTGGAGAGTAGTAACAATGGAACACGGCGGGTCTTTGCGGCGCTAAAAAAGGCCCCGTGCGGATCGAAACGCAGTGAGAACCGCGCTGCTCCTGCCACTGCTGGAAGCCACCTCCCGGGGACCGCCGGGGCGGAACACACTTACACGCACCTGCCGCTGCCGGAGAGCCTACGGGGCGGCAAGCCGGGCTCCGCCGGGCC
>VXAL01005655.1:128351-173503 GCA_013399475.1 Chauna torquata | reverse complement strand
TGCGCCCACCCCGCTGCCGCCCGCCCCGGCGGGAAGCGGCCTCTCCGAGGCACCGGCCCCCCCCATACCACCCCCACCCCAAACCAAAAAAAGGCTGGGGCCCGGCTCTCCTCCCGGTGCGCCCCTCCCAAGCTGCTCCAGCCTCTTCCCTCCCCGCCGAGGGCCCGGGCCGATCAGCCCAGCCAGCCCCCGTCAGCGCCGGGCTCCAGGGCACGCAGGGCGGCCCCACGGAGCTCACCATGATGCCGCCACCGCCGCCGCCGCCGAGCAGAAGAGCCGTCCCGGTCGCCTCGCCGCCTCCCCCTGCCGCCGCTGCCGCCGCCGCCGCGAGTGGCATCCGCCGACAGCCAATAGCGAGTGAGGCCGTCGCGCTAATAGCCAATGGCGAGCGCGGCCGCCGTGCTGTCCTCCAATCAGAGGCAGGGGCGGGACTGCGGGAGGTGAGGGAGATGCGGCGGAGAGGAGGGGGCTGGGCGCGCGAGAGTGGGAGTAGCGGGTGCGAGGTCCGTGGCCAACGGTCGTCCCGCGGCTGACGGTCGCCCCAGAGCCAACGGCCGTCCGCCAAACGGTTACAGGCACCGCCGCCTTCCCCAGCAGGGAGCTGGAGGGCATGGGGCTCGGGGCGTGAGCCGGCCCGCTGCCCGGGTAGCTAGGTGGGTGGCCTAAGTGCGCTGCCTGGTCTGCGGCTCCTCCTCCGATGCTGAGGCGGCGGCGGTCGGCGGGATAGCGATGTTTGCTGTCGCTCCAGGCCGGCGTGTGTGGGACAGGGAAGGAGGGACGTGCCCCGAAAAGCCTCAGCGAGGGACAGCGTGGAGGGAAAGAATACAGGAGAGTACCCCTGGCAATGGCCGGGGGCGTTTTTGTGCTAGCTCCCCCCTCTGCTCGGGATGCGTTGTGTTAGAGGAAAACTGCATTGTTGTTAACGTGATGCCTACGAACTATAAGCATCCCTCGCAATTTTTTCCCGATGCTCTTCCCAGCAGAGAACCATCCAAACCACTGTCTTACAGTTTCCTATGCATCGAAAGGGATTTTCCAAATGTTTTGCTCCAGCTGGAGTTGTTGGGACTCACCTGACAGTCTGAAGATTAATCGAAGTAAGCTGGGAGATTTGCAGTGGTTAGGTAGGTACATGGAGAGCAATGTGTG
This sequence comes from Chauna torquata, assembly GCA_013399475.1. Lineage (NCBI taxonomy): Eukaryota > Metazoa > Chordata > Aves > Anseriformes > Anhimidae > Chauna > Chauna torquata. The sequence goes on along the minus strand of VXAL01005655.1, from coordinate 172,354 downwards.
CTCTGGTGTCAATGCCCTTTGCAGTGGTTGCTTTTGCAGGAACAGAAATAGTTCCTCAGTTGTTTCATATAACAATGCAATCACTTAGGTTTTGGGAAGATAAATGCCCCCTGAAAACTAAAGAACCAGAGCAGCAAAATGAGTTCAGATATTGCTGTTTCTGTGCATTAATTTTGAAAGGTTAATGAAGTTAAAAACGTATTAATAAGCTCGTTCAATACATTTTTATGTGTGTTGACAAGTCCTTCAGTAGCTAATATGAAAGAAACATTATTGTAGAGTGGTGTAACATTGTTACAACCTTCTGAACAGGGCTTCTCAAAGGGATCTCCAAGTAAGTTATGACACTTACAACAGTAGTTTGAACAGAGGATTGCTGACAACGTGCCAAGGAGAGTTCGTAGAATCATAGAATGGTTTGGGTTGGAACGAACCTTGAACACCATCTAGCTCCAACTCCCCTGCCATGGGCAGGGATGCCTTCCACTAGATCAGGTTGCCCTAAGCCTTGAAAGCAAGGCAAGGATTAAAATAATAAAAATGCACAAAAAGAGAAATCAACACCACTTAGGTTTCTTTAAAAAAAAAAAAATTAAAGGAAAAACAAAGTACCAGTAAGTGATAACCAGAACATGAAACCCTTCAGTTCCATGTAAATCTTAGCAGAGTTATTCAACTGTCATCATACGTGATAACATATGTGGAACAAAAGAGGTAGTGCAGCACTTGAAAGAACATTTAGTTTAAAGCCCTTTGCACCATCTAAAGATTTGGCCTAAGTGTACAAAATAAAAATCATAAGGAGACTTATAATTCTTTTTGCTTATTTAAAAGGAATTAAAGTATATTAAAGACATAATGAGATTATCTAGGAGGATTATAGTGCCAATACTGGATGGGCTACTGCTGTAGTAGTTCTTGGGCAGACGCCTTGCTACATAAAGTAAGTAGAGCCATAGATGCTAATGGATCTAGCTGTGAGGATCCATATGGATTTTAGATGCAAGTAAAACTGTACAAGTTCAGACCTTAGTAAGATACAGCAAAATAAGTTTAAAATTTGATTAATTAAGTTTGAAATTTGATTCACATGCGTTATGAAAAAATGAAGATGGAGTATGCGAATTGCCACATAAGTAAATAAACAAATGACAATATTGAAAACCTTCTGAAATCTCATCTAGTGCTTGGTGAACTTTTGAATCTGTGTTAAGATCTGTTAAAATTCTTAGTAAGTGAGGAGAGAAATTACAGGTGGAGAGGCATCAAAAAGTTGGCTAACCTCTTCTCAGATGGCATTCCAAGAACAGTAGAGAGAAACCCTGCATTTATGTCAAGTAGGCATAATAAGCAATTCTAGTTAGCACAGTCCATATCTACTGGGAAAGCCACTTCTAGCTTTTTTGAAGGATGACCAAGATATATGTATATATGTGGTTTTCAATGTTTCAATATAGCCAGTTAAAACCATACAAATAATATACTAATTTTGAAAGGAGGAAAGAAAATTGTTAGAAAAAGAAAAAAAAACAAGCAAACTACTGGTTGAAGATATCTTTGTAGAAAAACAAGCAAAAACTGAACTGAAGGCATGCAAAGCTCTAGGAAACTCCTCAGTCACCAAGAATTTTTGCAATAGACATTGTGTAATAAATCATGCTACTGTAATTGGACAAAAGGCCATGTTTCCTTATAGATGAGGAGGGGTCAGCTTGTCACCAGTTAACTAGAATTTGAGTACATCTGATCACCATCTGCTTTTCCTATTTGGTAGGAAGCAAGTTTTGGGAAAAAGGGAAAACATCCTGCAGTACTAACGTTGTAGGTACACGCCCTTTATAATCTTTGTTTTTCTGAAGTCCTGACAGCACATCCCAAGCAGGGATGTACTGGCATAGGGCAAGGAAAGGACAAGACCGGGTAAAAATAGTATTGACAACATCCTAATTCTTTTAAACTTTCAAGAAAATTCACTTGTTTATTCTGTACATGGGGTAAACCCTTATGCTTTTAAAATGGTACTAGAGAATTTACATCAAATTATTTTTGAATATGGTTTTCATAAAGTAGATTATCCTGGCAATTTTGGGTACCTGAGTGACACTTGTTCAAAAGTGCTGATCTCAGGAAAGTTCAAATTGCTGTATACAAATGTGAAATTGGCTTTCTTATTTTGTTTTGGTTTGGGCTTGGTAAGTTGCATTTGCAGGCTGTTCTTGGGATTAAGCAAGCAATACAAGCAAGCATTCTAGCATCCGAGGTGAGATTTGTTAAACGTAAACTGAAGAGTGGTAGACTGTTAACAGCATAGGCAGAGTTGAAGCACACAGTGATTAATTTCGTTTTCTAAAACAGGGATCTCCTTTTAAAAGTTTGGAAAATGCTGAATTAAAGAATTCAACCACGTGATTTGCTGAGAGGGGCCAACCTCCATTCCAGGCGCCTGCTGAATCAAGATTATCTGGTAGGTCTTAGACAACATTTGGTTTCAGCGAAAGGACAGACAGGTTTTAAGCCAACAGGATATGCTACATGTCAGACTCTAAGCTGTTAATACTGGGCTGTGTTTTCAAGGCCCAGCCCTATTAATCACTAACCATTAGGTGACGTGCGCTGTGCGTATCATGCAACCATTTAGGCTGCATCAGATGCACTTCTATAAAGCCTGCAGATCGTTCACTGTAGCATGCAGTCTCATTTGAGTTTGGGGACCCTCATGCACTGGGTTCATGACTTGCTGCCCAGCTGCCTTTTGGTATTCAAGAGCAGGAGAGTACCTGTAGTACTAGCCACAACTGAGATGTGCATGGGATGGAATGCTGGTGCGAAAAGCCTTCTAGAAAGAGTTTGCCATAACTGAAATCCCACAAGACAAAAATCTCCCGTTTGTGTCCCCCTGAACCTTTGCATACTTCTCAGGAATTTCTTGCATTGCCAATCAGAAAGGCCAAAGAGTTGCAGTCTGTGGTAATAGGAGAAAAACAACTGCTGTACTTTTTAAGTGGTGGTATACTTTTTTTCCTGATGTGAAATGCTAACTTCATCTGGGAATTGCTGAGATCCATGAAAGCAAAAAGTAACATAGGATCCTTTTGTGCTATATGAAAGGATAGTTGCTGAGATGGTAACTTTGGGATAATCACTAGCTGGCCAAGAACTTCTACACATAGCTCAATGTGGTTTGTGTTAATACACAACCACTATAAAACAAAGCATTTTAATAAATTGCATTTTTTACTTTGGACTTTGCTTTTAAAGTTTGTATTGTTACTGCAAACTTGAATAAAAATGATGCTTTATATGGTATTGTTGGATTTCATTTAGTGAAATGAAGTTACTTTACTGACATCAAACTGAACTACAGGTATTTTTTACTTGTTTCAAATCATAATGGTCTGAGACTTGAAATTTGGGATTGTCATAATATATTGTTAAGGTGCAGAAATGTGCATGCATTTTTTTAAGATCCCTTCAGCAAGATTCATTATTTTTGCTGCAGCAATATACCATTATACCATTTGATTTCCAATACTGCTATTTACAAGCTGTAACTGAAACAACCCTCAATAAGTCAATGCAATAACCTGTGTAGATCTGAGAAACTTTGTGGGCTCTGTTGCATCCTCCTGTAAGAGGAATATCGTGTTAGCAGTACAGAGCAAACTAATCATATGTACCCAAATCTTTCCTAGCACCTTCTACAATCAGTGGAAAGACTCCTGTTGGTTTTCATAAACTCGTAGTCCAAAGCTCCTGGGAAGTTACGGTCCTTGTTATTTCTTTGCAGGTTTTGTTTGGGCTGAAAAAATCTAGAAGAGTGGAACTGTATCTATTACTTGATCTGCCCCTTTTCACATACTTGACACATTACTAAATATATGTCCTCATTTCCATTTAGATAAGAAAACTGTTGGCTTAACTTTACTGTCAGCATCAAAAATCATCTGAAGCTCAAGACACAACTTTAAAAGGTTGTTTACTTGGTTTTAGATTCTTCCACAGTTTTTTGTTTGTTTTGTCTTTGTTTTGAATGGGTCTCCAGGTTCATATTCCAGCCTAACTGCACATTTAACATTCAGGACGACCAGTGAACTCATGCAAATGGAAATTAAAAAAAAATAATAATAAGGCTTATATCTGATTCATTTCCTTCCCATTCAGTTGTGAGCAGCCATACCACCACAGATGGTTTAAGAGGCCTCTAAAGCCTGTTGTGGCACACATCTTGCAGACTTCAGAAGTAGTAAAGTCCTAGCTTTCATTTCAGAAACAGCTTCAAAGTTCATTTTGGTTCATGCCAAAATGACTTCTGATAAACTGAAGCTGGGCTTTGAAAGCAACATAGTCCCTTGTATGCTGTATGGCAAATAGCCACAAAAAATATTGCTATTCCAGGAATCAGAAACTCCCACTGCTTTTGCAGAACAATGAGTAGACATAAAAAATGGTAGCAGCTAGAGTAGCTGCTAGTTTATAGGATGGGTGGGGTTTGAAAGAGGGTCCCCTTGCCAAGGTTCAAGAGAAATTTCCCTTAATTCTGATGGCTTTCAGCTGGAAATACTGATTTTGCCTCCTGGGCTCCTGTACTGTCTGTTGCTTCTGTTTCTGCAGAGAATGCAAAGGAAAGTGATGGGAGAATTAAACTGAGTTTGGTGAGGTCTGAGTTTTTCCTTTGTATGAGTTCACAGGAAAAAGTAGATCTGGCCAGGGGTTCAATTATCTGTGCACTACAATGTTTTGTCAGTTTCTGTGAGTTCATTTGGTTTGTTTTTGCACAGTAGTTCAGGGAGAAAGAAAATACCATTCCACACTAATTGCACTTCCTCTGACACCAACAATGAGAAAAAATTTTCCAACATTTCCCTGAAATCATATCAGGTCTTGCCTAAATGAAATAAAATTGGTGGATTTTTTTTTTTTTTTTGCTATATCTTTTACTTTAGCTATGTCACTGTTAGATTCAAAGGACCTATTTCTTATTTATTCCAAGGGCTATTTACAATGTCTTGCCTAAGAAATTACAGTGTGATAGAAACGTATCTTCCATTGTACAGTGTAAATGTGAACAGGAATCAGCCCCACAGCTGATGAACTAGTAAAATAAAAATTCACATAATATCAGAACTGTTTCTAGACATAAAACTGAAATGTGCATTTTTATATCAACAGCATTATCTAGTCTCTGAAGGCTTCCACAGTATCAGACAACATAATAGTATACAAGACATCAGCTTAAAAACAGCTGTTTTATTTCCTTGCAAAATCTCCCGTTATTATATCAGTTAAATTGCCTTCATTTTGAATATCTTGACAATTTTCTTATTGATTTTCTGATTCTTTTATTTCCTTTGGCTTTAATTTAAGTGAAAAGATTAGTTAAAGTGAAAGTGATTACTTAAGATCTAAGTGAAAAGATTAGTTAAAAATAATTGTCCATTATTAAATATATATTCATTCAGCAAAAAAATTAAACGGGAACAGCTTCAGTGAGACCTAAATTCTTAAATGTTACACTTAAAGCTAAACATAGACTTGTGGGTTCTTTTTTATATGTGCCTAAATCCTATTTACCTTACTGAGATTAGAACATATAGCTTTATGTGTATGCATAAGCACCTTACCAGGATACTTCCGTGAACTAAGGTGAAGTAGGCTGAAGTAGACAAGAGAATGTTTTGACTTCTTCAGAAAAAAAAGTCAGAGAAATAAAAAGGAATTCTACAGCAATTTGATCCTAGCTGATCATGTAGCCTAGTGTGTATTAAAAAAGTGAGAGTTATAGCAAGTAACATTGGAAGGTGAATTTGATCTGTAGTAAGAACTTTGGCCTAGGGCACATTTTATTTTACAGAGGTGCACATAGGAAGGTGTTAGGAACTGCCACGATGAACATCCTACGGAATGACAGATTTATATGAAATCTGGCTTTGAGAATGGTCATCCTCCACTCCAGCAATAGTTCTCCCCTAGGGACAAAAGGAAATTCACTCCTAAGAGTCCCTCCCATTCTGTAGATATATAGAAAGAAATTCTTTTTGTTTAAAAGCCTATTTGGTTTTTAATCTTCAAGAAATGACATAGAGATGGATAGACTTCTTCTGACTTCTGTCATTACTGGCTCAGAATCATGAGTCAGTAGTATAATTCTCCCATGTTTTTAAATCCAGGAGCATCCATATGGGACTGCTACTAGTCTCTGGGTATTTATGTCAATAGAACAGAATTTTCCTAAGAAAATAATATTGTAAAGTTCAACCACCAAGATATGCAGAGTTCTTGTTTTCTTGAAACACTGCTGTTAAAAATATTACAAATATGTATATGTGTATATATATGTCATATACATACAGTCTTTCAGGTTCCTTTTTTGTGTCAGGATTATTTGTAAGCATTTGGATGGATATTGGAAATCTCAAGGAATGTCAGGATTCAATGTTTCAAGTTTTGTTCAAATGATGCTCACAGGAAATATGAACTAAAATATGCTTTTAAAATGTTCGTAATGCTAGTCCCTTATAAGGACTTTTCTTGAGGTTCTGGTGGTACATGTCCTGTACAAGTTTCTACTGCAAAACAGTAGGATAAGAACAATAGTTTCAGAACAAAGCAGTCAAATTCAGAAAATGAACAGAATGGTACCTTAGTCTAATAAAATTTCTCCCTGTAAATATTCAGAGAGCAAAATCTGATTCAGTGGTAAGTGCCTTGAAGAAAGACTTTTATGGTTTGATATGCCACAACCCAAGAGTTTGAGAGATTAGATTAATAACAAATAGTATTTGATACTACTGGAAATACTTATATGTGTGTAAGCAATGCAGTTCTCCAGCCTGCAGCTGGGACCAAACTGTACAGCACAGAGAAATTTCTGTGCAGATGAATCTCCTAGTTACAGAGGCAGAATCCTAACCTCAGGACTCAGTAACCAACTCTATTCTGCCAGTGCCAGGTGCAGATGTTTGAGAGTTCTTCACTCATGTTCCACCATCCACTATAGAAAAGCTTGTACTGTAGGAATACTGATATATATGTGTTCACATGTTTTAATGCACTTCTGTGCACCTGTAGATCCCCCTTACAACTATAAGTGAGCGTAGCGTAGGCATTCCAGGTAACATATCATATCCATATTGCTCTCCTTGAATAACAATGATGTCTTGAAACCAGTGTGCTTCTGTTCCATGTTATATAGTCTGACTGGAATTTCCTTTCTAAGTAAACACCCCAAAGCATACTTTATTACATTCCTTTTAAAACATTTCAAATTTAAATGACAACAGAAAGAAAACATTTATTGCTCTAATACATAATACCAAGTGGATATTTTTTATAAAGTATTTTAAAAACCCCAAGAACTAAAATACTGTTCGATGATTACAGAGACTTTAGTATGTGATTATACAGTGTCTTAATCTATATTCATTTTATACACAAAATAAAGTTCAGGATACAGTAAGCAGCAAACTGCTGTATATACGTGTATTAGCTACAATTAACAGCCTGATCCAGAAGATGCTGAGCACACTCAACACATTGACTCCAGCAAGTGTTAGAAGATGGTCAGCAGCTGCAAGGATGGGGCCCAAAGGATACACTGGAAGGAGTGATAGCAGTGACAGTATTTTTATGGATATTTTTCTTATGGAATCACTATGAAAATATATTTTTAATAGTCACTGGTAAGCACCAGCTCACAACACTGCATGTGGCTGCATCACTTGCACATTACGTTTCCTGACACACTGCATGTACAATACGTCTAGAATTCTCAGCACATATAGAACTGAGAGGGTTGTTATGTAGCACTTAAAAATTACCACAGGGAAAATGTACTTTTTAGTAGCATTTTAAACAATAAAGTTGCAATATTATTTTAGTGACTATGTTCCTTATCCAAAGGAAAAGTAAAAAGTAGTCAGTGACATACTTCCTGAAATTTTAATACTGGCTTTCAGGTGTTAACAATCTAAAGTGCTTTCACATTTCATACAGTTTTTAAAATTTTCAATTTATACAAAAAAAAATCAGAATATTTATAATTTTATTCTATACACTTGTGAATGTAGTAGACGATTTAGTCTATTCCTGTTTCCTCACCCAAAAAATTGGCATTGCCATCTCCCAAATCTCTCTTTTGAAACCAAGTCTGTGAGCTTGTTCCTTGAATATAAGCATCCAGAAAATAGCAAATTCCAGGGACATCACTGGGAAAATTTGGAGGAAGTTCTTCTCTTGAGCGAGGTGTGAACACAAAACCTGGATATTCCTTTAACAACCTATAACAAAAATGAATCATCTTGGTTAAAAATGAATCAGTCACTAATTGTTACTATATGCACAGACATTCAATAATTCTTCATGTATTCTTTATAAAGCAGGGCAGAATCTAATTTAATATTTGTATGTTATTTACTGAAAAGAATGAAAAAAACTATTTGTTAATCTTCATAAACCTTTAACTCATGCACCAGTGCAAATAGGAATATTGCCTCTCTTTTTTGTCTTATCATGAATGTAGGTGCTATATTTGTTGTAACTATTTGCAAAAATGATCTAGTACTGACAGCTAGCTCAGATTAGCAAGAGACTGGCACCATAATTAATGTTGCAACTAATGAAACACTAAAAAGCTTATTAACTACGCTATTCAGATCCTCTTATTAGTTCTAAGAATTTTACTTTTTCACACATAGGTCCACTAAACCTAGTGATCTTCCGTACCTGAAACACAGATTGCTACTCTTTAGCGATAAATATTGATGAGTGGTACCTACGGTTCCAAACAAATACTGTTACGCACAGGAGTTGTGCAAGATGCCATAATGTTATCAATATGTGTTTATAATTCATGTACAAATCAGAAAGTAAAAACACTAAACACAAAGGACGTTAACACGATTCGCTCAGGGGAAAAAACATATCACAACAATAATAACAATAGTTTACCCTTTAACTAAATTACCTGTTTTCTAGGCTTCCAAATAAAAAATTATCTTTTTTTTTTTTCAACAGTATACTCATTTCAGATAATCTCTTGAGATGAATACACAGCCATGCAGAGATCCACTTATGCCTCAGAATATAAACCAGTCTTGTGTGGAAGAACTGTCTAACAGTTTTAAGAAAAGACTATAGCCAGTATGATTCAAAATGTTATGCCATAGGACATGGAAAAAATCACTGTTGGACACGACTGTTCTTCTGACATACCCTATATTTCTTTAGAGTGCATGATCCAAAAGCTGGTTACTTACTATGTGCTCTAATACCTCTAATACATGTATCAAAATCACATATACAAGATCATGTATAGTTTGGCACCCTGTAAATCACATAGCATGTGCTGCAGGGGATGTCAGAGGATCATGTGCCAGATTCTCTGACACTGGCTGCAGGACCTTGCTACAAGACCAAATACATAGCAGTGGGTACAAGCTGAGTAGGAACAGCTGACTGTCTAGGCTACATTGAAAGTAGTAGAGCTTCCCTAAAATGAAAAAATAATTTATATCCATATTTCTGGTTATTTTACCCATCCAGCAATATCACTTCCTATTAGTGAATCCACTTTCTGCAGTTAATTATTTAAAAAATTTGGCCACTCTGGAAGAAACAATAATCTATCAGTTTAGTGGCATAAAATTCAGACCTGGTCCTGGAGCTCAGACTGTTGTTACCACTAAATTCAGAACAGGTTCTTAATATTTTGCCTGGCACCTATAAAACACTATTACTTGGCCATGAGCATATTTGCAAGGTAATATTTAAGTACAATTAAACAGATAATACAAAGAGAGTATTAGGTTGGGAGGACAAATGAAAGATGCTGTATTTCGCATGGGAGAGCTGCTAACTGTCTGCATAATACCAAATACTCTTTACTAAAAATGTCTGATCCAAGTGGATAATAAATAGTACAGCCCAGATTCCATACTAAGAGGTTCAAACTGAGCTGGGATCAAGACGTATAAACTAAACACTGGCATGGCTGATTCATTGCAACCTATTAATTCATCTTCTCTAATCAAAAGAGAATGGAGATGTGTAAGATGCTGCTTAACAATTGTTCAATGAGGTTGTTATTTTCAAGGGTACCTGCATGGGTTTGGCACCCAATTTACACTGAAAGCCACATAGCTCAAAGAGGAGCCATCTATATGAGAGAAGAAAAAAAAGCAAGAGGTATATAGCTTCAGGGCAAGAAGCAAAATTGGCCCAGATCCTCCATCTATCTTAAACATAACATCTGAAAAATAAATATCAGCTGTTCTGTTTCACCCTTTTTCTTGCTGCTGGTTGCATTCTGAACAAAAATAACCAACCATGGTGCGATCATGAGCAGTCAGATAAAAAGAGAAAAAATAAACAGCAGCACTTCAGAGGCAAAAAAAGAACAGCAAGGTAATGAATAACCTTTACATTAACTACTTTGGGACATTTTACAGATGTGCATTGTAAAGCACCATACCTGTAAGTTGTTGGGCTGACATTTATTTTTCTAGGTACACTGCAAGATTCAAACTTGTTGGCAAGGGTTACATTATTCCCAAAGAGACAATAACGAGGCATTTTAACCCCTACAACTCCAGCAAAGACAGATCCAGAATGAAGGCCAATACGCATCTTTAAATAAAAGACAGAAGACAGCATTATTAGGTAAAATAAATAAAATGGTTAAAGTCAGTTTTATAAATTTTTCCTTTAATAAAAATAAATAAATAAATCATGAGATGCTAATATAAATTCAGTTGGTACAGTCTCCTTAAAATACCTGTATTCTGGTCATTACTGCTTGTGGAGAGGAAGCTAGCCCAAGTTCACCTTGATCTAGAAACATCATCAGGAGTTACTATAACATGTGAATACTTTCCTGGGAGGAACTGCATTGCGCAGGGTTAGACTGGTGGCAGTTACTGAGTCATACTGAATTGCTGTTAAGGTCAGAAGGTAAGACTTAGGGAACAGTGAAGAAAATACATATATCCTGTAGTTTCAGTTGGACTGTATTGACAATGTCCCACTTAGAGTAAATCCCAATCTCAGAGTACAGAATTTGGTTAATTAATCAAATTATACAGCAGTTGAAACATTTTGATGCCTCTTTTTTGGAACTCGTACTCAGATCATTGAGTTTTGCTTGGTTGGTGCTGCTTTCTATGTTCCTTTTTTTTGTTTTGAAATGTTTTTTCTTATGTGTATTATACATATGTAGACATGTTTTCTTCAGAATAGCACTCTTGGCACAACAATGGCATGATGTTGGGAAACTTGCATATCTACTATGTGTGCTATTCTTTACATATCCAGAGAATACCATATCATTATGAAGAAGTCACAGTTTCCAGTTTTGAGTGAAAAAGCAGAAAAGCTTGCAACAAAAGCAAAATCCACCCACACGGCAAAGATGGCTGAAGTATGTACCTTGATACAGAAGTCTGATTTGAAATAAGCAGCTTACAGTCACACCTTTTTCTTTGACAATTCATATAGAAAATGACAGTAGACTGTGTGACATTTGTTGCTTTGCAAAAGTCAATGCTTTCATGAAGCATTTCATTAAAATAGATGCATGCTTTCATTAGAAATAGAAAGATTGTTTCTTCTAAGAAGCTTCTAGAAGTTGTTTATACAATGCAAATTTTTTATTTTATTTTTATTTTAAAATTATTTTTTGAATGTAATACCATTCCTCATTCAAAATTATAGAGGTAGCATTTGCATGGAAATTATAAACATGTTATAATATTGTCAAGATGTTTCTATATTTTTTAACCATAATTTAAGGTAATGTTGTGAAATACAAAAAGAACAGTATTTATTTATAATATAATACTGCTGTTCTCTGTGATAAATGTGGAACACGTAATCCTCTTAATCATTTTCTTGGTCTTGGAATACATTTATTCCTTAATCTATATTCAAAGAAGTTTGAAGTTTTCTAAAGGAACAAATGAACATGCAAATGTTAAAAATGAGCAAATGAAAGACATAATGAATTGAGACACCTGTATTAAAAATAATAGGACCCAATTCAGGACATTTGAACTTAGTAGAAGGCCCACATCATTTGTCATGCACACAGACCTTTCTCTTTTTTTCCCAGTGAGAGGTAAACCTATGTGGAAAGTTCAGTACATGTTTATGTCCTCACTGAAAGGAGGCCATAAATGTAACTATCACTGAATCAAACAGCTTCCTTGTCAGCATTAACACCATTCTTACAGTATTGGTTCAGTATCTGACGGTAAAACACAAACAGCAACAGAATCTTTTAAAGATGTGTGGATTACTGCAATTAGAACATGTCTTTGATGATTCGTGTTTATACCTGTTGCCTCAAAAGACTTTGATGTTGTCCTTGGTTCTAATTCTGAGAAAGGATTACTCTCCTAATTAGAAAACAGTAACAGAATATTCCCTGCCACTTACAAATTTATTGCTACTGAGACAAAACCAGCAGCCTATCAGTATGCACCTATTGATTTCACTGCATTTAAGCTTTTGGGTTGATTTTCAGATCTCTTGTTTCATCTTTACCTCTCCACAAAACTCTCATTCATAGAGTTAAAATGGTCAGCTTCTCCAGCGATAATGTGAAATTTCCTTGAGACAAAAACCACAAAACCAACTAGGCAATCAAAAATTCCCATTTCTACCATATAAAGTATAACAAAATATATGACCTTGATAGGCTCTCCATGGGGAGACACCACCTCATCTGACAGCTCCATCATCTTCAGGGCCATCAATGCTATTTGAACAGCATGGGTTTCACTTTCTTTGTGTAAACCTCCAGCGACACAGTAGGCATCTCCAATAGTCTCAACCTGGAAACAGGTATTTTTGTTCCTTAGTGTTATACTCCTTGACATATAAAAGAACAGTCTGTGGCTTCAGCAGGAATTGTACCTGAGCATTGACTGAATCTTATTTGTCCTGCTAAATTGTCCTGGGCAAATCCTGCAGTATCATTCAAAAGAAAAAGATACACAACTTGTATTTATTGCTGGCCATGATGCTAGAATACCTTTCCTTACTCACCTGTTGTCAGGCACCTGTAGCAACATTAATTAGCCCCAATTCTCAGCACTGTTACTAAAATGAGTTTTAAAAATGACCTCTTAAGTTCTGACAGGTTTCTCTCTTGGCTGCATGCATGGCTGATTCTGTTGATATACTTTTTTGTTGTTTTCACAGAATCACAGAAGCAACTAGGCTGGAAAAGATCTCTGAGATCATTGAGTCCAGCCTATGACCTAACACCACCACCCTGTCAACTAGACCATGGCACTAAGTGCCACATCCAGTCTTTTCTTAAACACCTCCAGGGACGGTGACTCAACCACCTCCCTGGGCAGCCCATTCCAATGCCTAATCACCCTTTCTGTGAAAGAACTTCTTCCTAATGTCCAACCTAATCCTCCCCTGGCACAGCTTGTGCCATCGCTAGTTGCCTGGGAGAAGAGACCGACCCCCACCTGGCTACAACCTCCTTTCAGGTAGATGTAGAGAGAACTAGAGAGAGTTGAGAGTTTTCTGATTGATCTTAATACATCTTTCTTATAATGAAGGTTTAGGGCAAAATATTTTTTGGACTTCTATTATCCCGTCCCATTTAGTCTTCCTTTCCTGCCCCAGAACCCCATAGAAAAGCAATAAATTGTGTACCTTGTAGACATCTAGCTCTCCACATTGGTAATCAAAGCGAGTATAAAGCTCATTAAGCATAGTGATAACCTGCATAGGTGAGCACTGGGAACAGATGGCAGTGAATCCAACAATGTCAGAGAAAAGCATTGTGACATTATTAAATTTCTTGGCTTGCACAACTTGTCCCTGCCACAGCTGCTGGGCAACCTCTCCAGGAAAAATAGAAAACAGAAGATCTACGGTCTTCTTCTTTTCCTCTTCAAGTGCTTGATGGGCCTGCTCAAGGGTTGCTTTCAGCTTTCCTAACCTCTTCTTCAGTCCATCCTGAGCTCTGGCTTGCTCTCCGATCAGAACAACATCTCTCAGTGCATTGTGAATAGGAATATCTGAGAGGTATAATCCACGTCCTGTAAAATCTTCTAGCCTATCCACACACGGAGATCCCAAGAATAGGATGGCACTGGATTCAAGAATATAGATCATTTGGCCTTTAAGATCCATTACCTGAAACAGTTAAAGAAACAAGAATTCGTGCACAACATGCATGGCAAGGGTTTAGAAACAAGAAATACATTTTGTTGAACCATGGGAGAATCAGACTGGCCCATAGTTCTCACATTTTCATTTGGTTGCTAAGAGAAAACATGGAATACTAAATTATAGAGCTAAACCATAAGTTCAGTTTATTTTACTTGAGTCTTCTGCAGAAGTTAAACCACAGCTTAAGAATAAACCCCTAATTATGTCTGGGTATCAGTAACTATCAATTTTATCTTACAAAGAAAAGAAAATCAAAATAATTTTGTACATTCTTATCCACTGATAAAATGTTATTGCTTACAGTGGCCAATATTTCTGCTAACAACTATAGTGTTTGGTTCATGCACCACTTTCTCTGTAAGATAAAGTGAGAAAAACTGCTTCAGTTTTATTAGGGAATGTTCAGTACTCACCGCAATTTAATATTAAAAGGCATAAATTCTAGAAATATCCCATTTTAATAATCTAAAAAAGCACAATATTTTGTGTGAAGTGCTGTTTTTATGTCCCTTCCATATTCAATTGTGTAATGTGCAAGGTGCTGCAGAGCTCTCCTTAACATTGCTTTGAATCTCCATTTTTTTGGAAAAAAAAGAAAAGTTATTTCATTGATAGCGATTACATCAGATAAGATAACCGAATATCAAAGAATATAAAAAAAATACTGAAGATGCCAAAGGCTGAAAGAGCACAGGAAATGTCTACTCCTTTCCCCAAATCCTAGAGCTGTTGTTTCTAGGTGATTCAAGGGCACTTTGGTAAAGCTCTCCCTGCCACTGTCCCTGTATTGGCAATGCTCTTATTCTCAGCAGCATGGCATGCCGTTGACTCTGTCTCCATTCATTGAGTTTATCTCCATATTTCAAATGACTCTTTTTTTAATAAAATCAAGTTAACAGTCAGATTTTACTTGTGTAAAAGTTCTAAAGCAGAATTTTGACTGAATATTGGTTTCAGAATCTGAATTACATTAGAGTGCCCTCATCACAGATCATTATTATTTAGTTTTATTAGATGTTGAGAGGTAGACAATGAAAAATACACCATTATTTTGTTTGGTGGCTATTTTAACTCTCTCTGTCTTGCATCTCCCAAGACAAGAAAACAAGTTCCTCACTGAAGTAATAGTTATAAAAAGTCTCTTACCATGGATGGTTTCACATCAGTATTATCCCATCTTCTCACTCGTACAGTAAACTGCATATTTAGCATCGTCATTATTCCACTGAAAGTGCAGCTTATTTTAGGGGTAAGAATTTCAAAATACTCTTCAAAATTAGGCTTAGCTTGAAATTCTCTCCTGGTCAAAAGTCTTCTTATCCCATTTCCAACTTGTAGAACAGACATATCCTTGTCAAACATGAAATGAAATGGAAAAATCTTACAGAACACAGAGGCAGGAATCACAAGTGAAGACTGTGGTTTACATGGAGATAAAGAAGGTTTTGCACTTTTGACTTGTATAGAGTATAGCAAATAAGGCTGATTAACAAACTCAGTGCAGTCATTATGGAAACAAGGAGGCATGAGCATGACTTCCACCTCAGTTTCATACAAAATATGAGCTGCTGCTTTAATAATGCCAGATAGAATAAGACTCGTGATTTTCTTGGGAAAGAAATAATACACATTTAAGAAGTCCTGATCTTTCTCCAGGCATAATATGGAGGCTTCTTCAAGTCTGTCCTTTTTTCCGGCTTCTTGGCTGTGGCCACTTTGCTTCAGCAGAGTAGTGAAACTGTTCAAGAAGTCTTTAAGCGTTCCTCCAATCACCCCTAATATGTGTTCATCCTCTTCATAGCATATTTTGAATAGCTCTTCACCAAGAGATTCCCGTAGAGACTCCACAGGCACACCTGCATGGAATCACATTTTAGTCAGAACTACACTCATCACACTGAATCTTAGGCTCATCTCCACTTTTTTCATCCTAGACCAAATCAACTTAGCAACATCCTTCCTTGATCCATCACAGACAACCAAGGGCCTTCTCACTTAGGTGTCCTGCTGTGACCAATTAAAGTTTTACTGCCTGGTGCCTGGAAAACATGGAGACAATAGGCTGTATAGGTGTTCAAGAAGCGCCTCGACAAGGTGCTACAAGATATGGTTTAGTAGCTTAGTGGGTAGTATTGGTGATAGGATGACGGTTGGACTAGATGATCTTGTAGGTCCTTTCCAACCTTGTGTTTCGATGATTCTATGTAGTTTGGAACGACCCAAGACTCAGTGCTGTGTGGTAGGAGTGTAGACAGAATGAATGCATGTTTTGGCACAGGACTTAAGCCAGTTCCCTTAGCTTGATACAAATAAATAAAATAAGAATTAAAAAAAAAAATAGAAAAGAGAAAAGAGAATAAAAAGTAAGAATAAAATTGGATCTGTGCACACATGCAGGTGTAAGTACTATGCCTGATCCAATAAATTAAATAAGCCTAGGGCTATTCCAGGGCATTGAGACCAACTGACAAAGAATAGCTCATATTTTTGTAGCAAATTCATTTTAACAGGATAGCTGCATGCAAACTGGTTGCTGGGAATGTCCCAACTCCCCAACTGTTACTGGGAATCATTTGGAAAAGTGTTTTTTGTCACAGGCCAACTGTGTGCCAGGACCAGCTTAAAGTGTACAGAAGACCACATTTTAGTTCCTGGAAATGTTAATTTACTACTATAGCTGTAGCCAGAGAGTTCCCCTAGGGCAAATTAAAGCAGTTCTCTTCCCACAGACTGGAATGCTTCAGAAGATGTAAAGGGTCAAACATTTTTTGTATTACTGAACATGTACTACGGAATGTATGTTACAACTCCCTCTAGATGTTATATCTTAGGGGTGTATGAATCTATGACAGTTCAGACTTGAAAAACTCTTCTCTTTAACTCAAATTTTGACACTCTGAGCTGTTAGTTGCACAGATACAGTTTAGTATCTGTGATGTCAGCATTACTGCAGCCATCATGAGGAGGAAATTATTTCTTAGTAACAAGACTAATTTATATATGCATATATTATTTTATAGATACATCATTTTTATATAATCTATATATTCATGTGCAATATATATATATTATTAAACAAGCTTACATTACCTGCTGCATTAGCATGATCACTGATTGTTTTTTCAAAATCTTCTTTATCCCCAGTTTTTCTGTAAAGATCATAAAAATATAAATAAAATCCCTGAAAAATCAAGATAAACATGGCAAAAATAGTATGCAACAGAGGTTACCTACCCTGTCTTTACTCTGTAAAGAACAAATTTTGCTGATCAAATAGGCAGTTTTTCTTTCATTCAAAATAGGATCTTAGTAGGATCTTAGATTATCCCCTGCATTTGTGATAAAGTTTTAGTGATTTTTTGCTCAGATTATGGGCCAAATGCTGTAAGCTGTCATTGATTAAAATCTCCTGTGTTGCAACAACCCTATTTTCTGTTTGGCTTGTGTTTTGTTACTTGAAGCTGTAACTATATTTCATATTCACATATAATATAACTGGAATATGCATTCAAGTATTTATTGGAATTACATTCCATTAAATTATAAAGAGGTGAGAAGGTATTTCTGTTTTTATAGGAAATACCAATAACAACTCTATTTACTTCAAAATTACTTGTTCATTGGTAGTAATCCAGATTTCTGTGATACAGAATGGCAGCTCCCTGAGTTTTATGAGGTCAATAAACATCACCCTGAATGTTAGACGCAAAATGATGAGAAGATGTAGCTTAGATCAACCTCCATATAAACAGTTAGCCTTTGATACATATTTTCTGAATTTCCTTACTTGAAATATCTTATATATACATATGCAAAACCAGCAATACAGATGTTTAGATTTTAGATTTGCCTTAATACATCATTCAGAAAAGCATATTATTTTTTTGTTTCAAACTAATACTGCATGAAGCAATACATAACTAAAGATAAAGTATTAACATCAATAATCCAGTCAGCCATTGCAATACATACGTCACCAGCTATCTAGGGTATGATCATTCACTGTATCAGAAGCCAAAATGTTTTGTACAATACTAATCATCTGTATTTAAAATTCTTTCCCCAGGATCTTAGAAATACTGGTACTCTATTTACTATTAGAAGGCCATACAATTGTTGTGAAATAAGACAACTGTATTCACCTTTCCATTTATGTCTGAGTAGTCTCTGAGTTCCTCCAAAACACCTGCTTATTTTAAGCAATGTTTCCCTGCACAATGGGCTAAATTTGTGCACTAAGCCAACCTACATTGCATGAAATGTCACACGCCAATTTAACAAGGTAATAGAACACAGATTCCAGAGGTCCTGATTCCCAGTTACCACCCCAGCTGTTAAGAACTCTCAGCAAAACATTTCTGGTGCACAGTTTAGTTGCAGACCCATTACATGTACGTACCTGGCTTCTTTTATTCTGTGTTTTGCAAGTGTTCTCTGAAGTGCAAGATTTAGCCTTTCAAACTGGGGAAGAAAAAAAGCTACATTGATTAACGTATCATTGTTGAAAATTTAATCATAAGAATAACAGTTTTATACAGAGAAGAATTACTTTGCTGTCCTTGGGACTAACACCTTTTTTCAAGATGGCATAGTTAGAAAGAGCATGTCATTTCTGTGTTTGGGGTTTAGTTTATGTTGATGTCTTGAGCTCCACTACCACTATAATTAAGCCCCGTTAGCTGATGTGCACCTGTAGTTAAGCATTTTAAATGGTGATGTGCTTTACCTCCAAGTTGTCAGATGACAACAAAGACAATGCCACCGAGAAATAACTAACCCAACTTTCTGTCATAACCCACCACCCCCCAAAAAGAATTACCCCTCAATTCAGAACTATTTTGGTAAATATAAAATATATTCTCCTGATGAAAAGAAAAGAAAAGAAAAGAAAAGAAAAGAAAAGAAAAGAAAAGAAAAAAATATATATGTTCTGCATTATGCCCCCAGCAAAACATACTAAAAAGTGGTTCGTCTAGCTAGTAACTTTTCTTGGAATACTAATTTTTTTTTTTCAGGGCAATTTTCAAAAGTTTCAAGGTTGAAATTGCAAAAAGTAACAGAGTTTCAAAAGCAGCTATTAAAGACCAATATAACATTCTGTGTTTCAGATTACCTCCTTTTCTGTTTTCAAGATTGTAACATTTCAAGATGATGTTAGATGCTTTATTTGTAGAAAAAGAAGGATTTTGGCTATGTACTCTGCAAAGCCAAATATGAAAATCTAGTCACCATAGATAACCTTTGTAAAAGGTCCCTAATAAAGACCCTTTAGAGTATCGTGAAGATTTACCTCATTTTACATCAATCCCCTCCTTCTATATCCTTTCTGTAGTTCCTAATTGGAACAGATACAACACTTTCCAAATGTGTATTTCAAATGCTTTGGGATCTGAAGAGCTATCTTCTGTATGTAGTCTCTATATCATTTGAAACCCAAACTTCAGCAAAGACAGGTTCATAGAATAGTACTGCACCGCCATGTTAGAATTTGTCTGTGATACTTGCTTTGGTCTGGCTTTTCTTTGGTTTTCATTCCCTGAGGAAATTAGTTTTCCCACTGTATCTTTTACTTTTTTGTTTTCAAAAGGAAAGTTTTCCAGAAGAGAATATCCTGTGAAAGAAAGGCAGTGTCTTCTACAGACTGTTTCCAAGCAAAAATCTAAATTGAACAACTGTTCTACCACATACATAAACACAATATAAATCACATCTGTGTATAAACTGGCACAGTAAGCGGAAGGCCATCCAATTCAATATGTATCTCCATGCAGTGTCCTCTGTATTTCTGTAAACACCTAAAGAAGGAAGTAAAACAATCACACGTACTGCATTGCATCTTAAATTTACAATCATAGAATCGTCTACGTTGGAAAAGACCTCCAAGGTCACCAAGTCCAACCATAATACTGGGGGATATTGACCCCAATTTTGTAGCAGGAGCTAGAAACTCCACAGGTTCAGACTCCATATCCTATCTGTGACCTCCAAGCAGTTTCTTAACGTTGTTAAGTTCAGGCTGCATGGGGTACTTTAGCTGCCACAATACACAAGCATTATGATAAAGTCTAATTACACATTCTTCAAATAACACTAACATACACTTATATAATATATTCTAATAATGTGCACCACTTTTTGTATTTGCAAGTGAGGTCATTAAGCTCACTGGAATGCTGAGCGTAGTCTGAATAACGTAAGGACTAATTTGATCAAAAGTTGTTCTGCATTCCTTCTATGAAGAAGGACGATTAGGAAGATGTTTAGGTCTTGACCCCAAAACAGACAGCATGAAAACAGACTACTATATTTGGACAAAGTTCCAATGAATAGAACTTCAATAACTGTAAATAGCTGTGACAATAACCCTGAGCTTCTGTTGCTCCTGGGGTTCATGGTCATTATATCCTTGACTTTGCCAGCATTTTGTCCCAGCTGAGGCACTAGCCTATTGTGTTTACATAATAGGCAGCTGCATAAACTTATATCACTCTTTAAAGAAAAAAAAATACCAATTATTTCATTAAAAATCCCACCAACTACTATATACTAAAAATAAAATTAGATGAAATAGACTACAGCCAATCTTACTTAAAACAGCAATCATGACACCATAGAAAGGGTACTTTGCTGGTTCATTTTTGAGTTGGAAGTCCTTTCCTTTACACATTTAAAGTAAAGACCAGTTTACAGGGATGAATTTCTTCTATGTAAGTGCAGAAGAAGTAGAAAGTAGTCTATAAAAAATTGTTAATGTAGAGTTTTAGCAAAAGGATAAGAGATGGAAGAATTGTGAAAATAGATATGCAAATAGATTTAAAAAAACTCCAGCATATTTAGTAAGGTACACTGCATGTCCGTAACGGGATTGTAATTAATTGAGTGTACACAGATGGCCATTCACTGTGCAGTCCCAATATATACCAGTCGGTTCATTCACGCCTTCCACAGAATTTGAGGGAAGCTGAAGTATTGAATGTTATGCAGTTGCACTTTCTTTAAAGTTGTGGTTCTTTATACAGAAACAAGCCATGGTATTCACCTCTACTCAAGCAAACCGCTGCACATGCACTGTGCCTGTTTTCAGTAGAGTTGAGCGGAGACATAAGAATCCCTTTGTGGAACTGCTGTAGGCTTTTTCTCATTTTACCTAACGGATATTAATTAGTTCAGTGTTTCAACATGATCATTGCATTTCCCAGTGACACAGGTATTCTGTTCAGTCTGTCCAGAGCAGAGAGTAAGACAAGGTTTCTGCTGTGGTGATGCTGGAACCTAGGTGACAAGTTCTGTAGTCTTCTCTCATTTAAATCTGTTAGCTATGGTACAGCTCACTTAAGAGAGAAGTTCTATCAGCGTTGTTTGAATTATTTGCCTGAATACATGCTTTAGGGTTTTACTTTGCATGAAACACAGACAGTAATATTTTTAAAAGTAATATGGCAGGTTAGTATCATAGCAGATGAAAACAGCAATTTTAATTTTTTTATGTGATAATGAATAATGTACTTGGTATGGATTCAGTTAGGTGAATTGATGAGGTAACCATGTAATTCATGTAATTAGGTAACATGGCAGAGTTTTTCCAACTGTATCTCTGTGTAAAATAAAATGCTACAGAAATGCATGTTTTTAAGAGGAAAAATTAAAATGATCAGTGGAAGGTTGCAAATGCAAGGCAAAAAATACAGGGAAATACAATGGAATGGACGTTGTAAGAGTAGACAAAACTGTGGCAAAAGTGAATACAAAAGGAATGGGAAGGGATGAAATGAGGGTTTAAGCTAGGTAGAGCTACATAAGAATACAAACTTTGAAGTCAAAACAGCTTTCAAAAGGTTTACATCTAAAGGCTTGCAAAAAATACATTTTTAATATATATAATGAAATGCTAGTATTAATACACAGTATTTATTTACCTCAGGAAAGATTAGTTTGCAGATGCTTTCAGTTAATGTGTGCAGGTACACTCTACTTCTGCTCGTTTTCCTTTGTGGAAGGTTTCCTTGAGCATCTTTTTCATGGACTTCTTTGCAGATGGGCAGAGCTGCTCTAGAGCTGTTTTCTGTGCAGTCCTTCTCATGTTCATCAGTAATGTGACTTTGAGTCAGTAAGGAGAAAGGACATTCCCCTGTGATCTTTAAGTCTTTCAGTTTTGTACAGAACATACTGTACGAAGTCTCTCTCTTGAGATTAAGAGTACTTGGCTTTGTGTTTAATAGTTCTCTTTTGTTTACTAACAAGAGAAGAAGATGGCAGAATATTATATGAGGCAACCACTGTGGAAGATTATTGTTAGCTACAAATCATCACAGGAACAAATGTGTGCCCCTATGAAACAAGAAAAATAAAAAGAAAAACGTTATTTTATTTTCTCCTTTGAATTTCCATGAAGTGCCAGTTTTCCCATATGTGCATTAAAATACTGGCTTTTCTAGGGCCTTGCTCAGGACAGCACTTAAGCTTTGCTTATGTGGCATTTTAAGCATGTAATCTCTACTGACTTGAATGTTTCAGGTAATTAAAGTTGTGTGCATGGTTAAGTGCTTGGCTGAATCAGGGCTCTGGTGATTAAGGCAGAGGAGTTGTTTTATCAGATACATCTTTGGTCATGGTGATGGATGAGGTTCCTGAAAGAGTAAAGAGCAGAATTCTAATGAGAAAACCATTTTAATTCTCCATATGCAGCTATAAAAACTACTTGATGTGGCACAATGAAGTAGACTTGTAATGGACACTTAAATCTCAATTTAATTAATGCCCAAGGTATCCTTTTTGTAACAGAGAACTGCATGACTAAAGTTAGTACTTACACTGCTGGAACAGCAGAGCATCCAAGACCACGGGTTAGTGTCTCTTGTAAAAGCCACTGACTGGTGACAGCTAACATCATGGGAATTTGGCCACATAACTGATGTAGTTGCTTGGAAACACCAAGGGATTTTATGCTTTTACAGGTGATGTGTTTCAAACAACAAATTAAAAACAGAGTTGAACATTTCATTTTTAGTAATTGTTCTCTGTTTATTACATTTATTTCACTAAGACGATCTGAAAAGGATCTTCCCTTAAGGGCTTCATTTTCTATTGACTGTATCTCATTGAATCAGATCCCCTCATCTTCATGTTAAGATGGTAATCCTTGAGAGCTTCTGGCAACCCTTGAAGCATCTGAAGTGTTACATTTCTCTCTCTACAGATACAGTACAGTAACACTTCCTTTCAGAGGCACTGTGGCTTTAATTAGCCTGTGCACCACACTGCTTATTCCTCCCTCTGAGACACCCAAAGGGCTTTTAGGGTCACATAGCAACTGCACCAGGGTTAAAAATAACTGATTCCCTGATACAGGTTATCAACTGCTTCTTTTGAAACAGCTGTAATGAATGGCACATCAGGGGAGCGCTGCAGAGCCAGCACAAGTGGCATGGATAAGAGGAAAAACAGGCAGAAGCCACTTTGGCTGGACCTCCTGCTGAAAAAAAATATATATTTGGCAGAAAAGGCCCTTTTTGGGGCCTTTTTGAAAAGTATGCTGTAATACCGGCAGTGTCAGCCAGCTTCTATGGGACATCTATCAAAATTATTAAACTATTATTTTAAGAATCGGTAAGCACAATGCTAAGAGCAAGAGGCTAGAGAGTGTTTATGTAAGATTCTATATTTCTGATTTCAGTTTTTATACGGATATTTATTTGTTTCTACTGCATGGATATCAGTTATGCTTTATTTTTTATTGCTGCATACTCTGGTGTAGCAAATGAGGCAGTGAAAAATTCCAACCAAGAACCATGCTCTCTCTGTATACATGAATATATATTAATTTTCTTTATAGTATAAACATTGTTATATATATGTAAATATTTTTCTTCAGGAACCATCATATAACCTCATATTACTTTAGTAAAAAAGAAAAGCAGAGAATAAAACCAAAAACCATCCCCCTTTTCTGTACTTAATTGGACTGTGTACTGAAACAAGCTGTTAAGAAAAATAATAACATAAACATATATGTGAACCACCGTCAAAGGATAAGAAGATATATGGCTGTGATGGATCTTACATATATATTTACATGCTTTGCTGAATTTGGGCCTTAAATTTCACAAAAAATCTTGAATTTACAAAATAACACTACTAAAACTTTTCTTAAATCAAATGTACTAGGATTTTGGAAGAAAAAGATTTCTGAAATACATTTTTGTGGAAGAATATTTAAATATAATAAAACATTTAAAGCATCTCCCAGTGAACGCAATACTGCATTTATATGTGCTGCTGTTAAAAAAAAGAGGTCCTCTGTCTATGAAGAATGTTGTTGTTCAATCAGCCCCTTGCTGGTGGAACTAGTTCTCTGTTTCTAGGAGACAGTAATCTGGAATTACTTGGGGGTTCACTTCCATGCTAGGATATTGTATTTTAATTAAATTACTTTTGATGCAGTATGAAAAATATCCAGGCAGGTAGAATCAGCTCAGTGAAGGAAATAATGCCATTATTTTACACCTGGAAAACCTGGAGCAGCCAGAAGGTGCACGGTGGGAATCAGAGGTCCCAGAAGATGATCAAGGGTCAGGACTTCCTTAGGGTCAAAATGGGCACTGGCATGAAGGTCCCTGAGTCGGCAGAGCTGCTGGACATGCATATCCTCTGTCTGCAGCTCCTTTCTGGGACGTAGTCTACTATCCTTGGTGCTGCAGGACACCCACACTCTCTGTCTCCTCCTCCCCTGGTGGGGGCTAGAATCTGTGCCCTTGCTCTGAACACGATGTTGGGCTCCTACTAACTGCTGTTTATGACAAAACTATCACGTATTTGCAAGAAAGTAAAGTGAGATCTGTGATGTTTCTAGTAATAATACTGTTGTACAAAAATAATACTATTAATGTACAGATCTTTAAATTCCAAATATTTATAACACAGTTCCTAAAGAAGGCTTCCTGCAGAAATATTTTGTAACTATTCTAAAGTTCTTGTTTTCTCAAGAACAAAGGGGATGATCCTTTGATAGCATATACACCAGGTCAAGCCAGTATCAATAGGCATAGCAAGTTTAACGCAGTGACCACGTCAAGATCCTATACCTGACCTCTGCAATGACAAGACCCCCTAAATCACATCTTTAAAGAAACAAAGTGGAAACCTAATTCCACCACATCTTCAGAGGATTCAAGTACTGAAAATAAAAAAACATAAATATACTAAGTCTTTCTTAATTGAAACATCAAGTTTCCATTTGGTATCCTAAGTGTATCTTGCACTTAATGTAACTAGAATTCAGAAAATAAAAGTCTATTATGTTCTAGGAAAACCTGCCTTGCTCAAACAGTAATTGGACAGTGGTTTTATATGTCTGACAGGAGAAAGACAGTGAATCACCACTGCAGAGTTTACAGAAAGAATTCCAGCAGTATAATGGACTTTAAAAAGGTATGAGAAAGATGAGATGTGGCGCACATCATAGGTTAAATCAAACATTCGCAGATGTGTTTCAAGAATGATGAAGTCCAGCACTCTCATTGTTTACAATGTTTAAAGACATTTTCTGACCATAACAAAAAAAAAAAAAAAAAGAAACTTGAAACATGGAAAAAGTTTCTGGTTTTGATTCTTCTCCAAGCATGCTTTGTGAAAGCTTATCCCAGGGGAACAGCAGTGTTTAATGTGAATTCTCCATCTCTGCCATATTAATTGCTGTCTTATTTACCTTTGGAATCAAACTGAAAATTAAAATTAAATAATCTGTGGTGAGATCAAACTGCAAGTAACGAATTTATTTAGTGTCTGGCTGAGTACAACATGGCACTGTGCCACTCAGAAAAACTAAGATGACTTTACATAGTATAGTCATAGCAGTAGAATAATTTAACAGTGGTCAAAATGCTTTGTGCAAACATTTCATTGTATATTTACATCTGTACTTGTCTTTCAGCCAAAATGCCTTCCTGTATGCTTGTTAGTACTAGCTGTTTCTGAATATTTTCCTCTGCTAAAACATTTCCTTGACAATAGCATGAAATACAGTGCAATGAATCAATCATATAGTAAAATTCCCTAATATTAACATAGCCATTTATAAGAATTAAGCAACACCACTTGCTAACAGTAGCTGAAGTTATTTTACAATCTTAACTTATGAACATGGGAGAAAAATTAGAAGCAACATTACTTTTTTCTTTATATAAGCTGAGTCCTTTGCTCAGAGTAGGGCAGAATCTGTTATGCTATGGTGTTACTTTTTTATTTTTAATGAGGCATATCAGTTAGGTGAACTGCTGCATGGTGAGCAATAATTAAAAAAAAAATCTTTTACTTTGTTTTGCCTCAGTCAAAATATATTATTGACTGGATCTAACTTTCTGCAGCACAAGAGTGACTGCAGCGCTTGAAGGAGCTTAGTGTGGTCTGGAAGTCATTGCCTCAACAGAAGTAGTTGTTAACTTCTGTTTTGCCTTTACGTAAAGTGGAGGCTTGCAATTCCCACTGAGCTCTAATCCCTGTGGGATTCAGAAATCACTGTCCTTAACCCCTCTGCATAGAGTAAGGCAGGATCTGTTACTTTATGCACAGGCAAAATACAATCAACTCCTAGCAAGACAGATTAGTACCCATCACCCTATCAGAAATAGCTCATTATGGATTCAGCTCTTGTTAGCAAACAAACTCAGGGAAAAAAACTAAATGCTATCATTTTGTCTTACAAATCTGAAGTGCAATATCTGCACTTTACTTTTTCCTGAAAAGAAAACACTTGAAGTGCTGTGTGTAGCAGCAGAATCAAAGCCTTGGTGATTTGTCTATTTCCAAAGATTTTAAGGAGGCTTCTAAAATTCTCAGAGAATATTGATCAAGTCTGCATCAACATGTAAGTTAATATTTTAAGAAGTCAAAGGAAGTATTTATTAATCTCATTAAATCCTGTACAAGTAAGTAAGCTAACCTACTTTGGGTGCTTCACTGAACTTGAACACATTCAGAGTGCACACACCTCCAAATCATTAATTTATTTGGGTATTGCTGCTTTAGAAACCCCAAGATGTAAGTAACTGGAAGAAACAGGCAAATCTGTTTACAAATCTCTAAGTGGTAGTAAGTCATACCAAATAGAAAACTGGCAGTTGTAGACTTAGGTAGAGGACATCTTGGAAGAGATTTGTCCTCATAAAGAGGAGTGAGATGTTTTCCTGCATCTCCCCAGTCAGAGACTACCCTTCCACTGAAATTTGAGGATGCCTCATTTACTCCTTTCCAGTAACTTGGTCCTGTCATTAACAGGGTAAATACATTTGCTCACCTTCCTGAGGACAACTGTGACATTACCCAAGAATAATTTAAAAATTGTATCATGTGTAACATTCATATTAGGTGAAGTGCACAGCAGGGACAGAACTTCTAAATCTGCAGCAACAACACAAACAATTAAAATATTAATAAGTTGCGTAAAGAATATAACTGTAAAAATAAAATTGCAAAACCAAAGACTTGAGCTGTAGGAAAACCCAAATGTATGTGACCATTCAATCCTAAATCACTACTGCCCCTGTGTAGATACTGTTGCCTAGGTTTCACTTTTACACTACAAAATAGTACCTTTTTATTCAGCAAAATTCTAGGCTCTTTCACGGCACAGTTTTGCTACTTGAGCAAAGGCAATAACTAATGACAAGATTGTTTTCCTCTCTGTAGATCAGGTGAGATGAGACATGGTATTTGACAGTGGACTTCACAATAATTTACTGGTACCCAAGAAGTTACTAGATTCAGCAACCTCAAATTCCACTCTATCTCTAGAAAGGAATACACTTTGTCAGGCATTAACTTTTCTGCTTCTTCCCCAAGACATCTACCCTTCTTTCTGACAAGTCATCCCTACTTCTGATCTGTCTGTACCCCAGAGCCCTTTAGAGAAGTGTTATTTTTCACTCCAAAGCACTAATTGCCATTGTGTGCTGTGCAAGCTTAGTTCCAGTGTCCTGACTGCCAGATTTAGCTCTGTTTGGAGCTATTTCTAAGAGACGTAGACTTACAACTCTTCTATAAATCACAGCACACTTTTGATAGGAAGGAAATAGCACTGCACATACTATATTATCTAGTGGAATTGCAGTGATTACTAAGCTATGTACAAGGTAGTAATGCAGTTATGATACAATTATACAAGTCATAGCAATCAACTGTTAGTTTAACAGCCCAAACATTTTACTAAATCCAAATTCAGTATGGTAACTCATCCCAGCGACTGTCCTGTATAACTGCTTAGGACGAGCTAAAAATCTAGACCTTTTTTACAAGAAAGACTTTCTCCCCACATAATGTGGAATTTCCTCACCTTTCTACCTTTTTTCTTCACAAAATGTTTTAAGAAACATAGAAATGCTACCAAGTGTTTCCTCTGAGTTACATGTCTTATGGATTGTGATCTGCTCCAAAACTAGACAGCTACCAAGCTAAGAGATGAAGAAAATAAGAACACTGATTCATCCCTTTGTCCCCATTGTAATCAGCAGAAAATAAGTTTCAGGGAATACATAAGTAAATTTCAAAACTGCTAATGTATCTCATTTTAAGGTAACCATGAGATATACATTTCTTCTGCTTTAAAATATTAACATTTGTATAAGAACACCAAGCCCTATACCTTGGCACAGAAACCAGTGTTCTTGGAGAAATGCAAAAACCCTAGTTTTACAGTATCACTGAATTTCTGATACTGATTTTGTGACAGACTCATTTCCCTCCAGCGGTCTGCAGCAACCCCCTGGATCCAAATATAGCCCTGGGAGAGGCCCAGACTCCAGATGTGAAAGTTATATCGCAGCTACATCTCTGGTTTCAATTAAAGGCACAGGGGGAACTCTAATTACTGCACCCATGTTTTGGCATGTAACTAAAGGAAGGACTGATTCCCAAATGTAGCTTATAAAGTATATATTTGTCATTTTAAGTATAACATGCACTTTCATTCATAAATAATTTTTCCTGTGCTAGGACCAAATAACAGGGAGGCATGCTGAGAAGATAGTGTGGGAAAAATACTCTCTTCCTGTTAGTCAGAGTCTATCTGTGAAAACACTCCATAGCAAGCCCAGCAGGCAGTCTCAGAGCACCTGATTCTGTGCTCCCCCATCACACTCTCAGGCAGAAATAGCAGTTCTTGATTGTGGCGCATCCTCTCAACCTCACTGTTGATCTGAAGCATGGCTAGTACCACCAGCTAAGCAACTTATGGAGATACTACCCATGAAAACCCCAGCTATCTTACACTGTGGGAACTTGTAAGGCTGACTGTTCATGGGCTTTAGCTCTGAGGCAGAGCTAGAGATACTTCACAAGCAGTACAGCCTCTTGTGTGTATGCACTACACATCATTATTTAATTTTTTTTGTGATCTCCTGATACTGAACTGAAATAAGTGATGACACCAAAAGTGATCAGGTACACAGAGGGGGAAGCAACTGAAACAGAGGTGCTGCAGTGAGAATAAGCAATACCAAAAACTATCCAAAATGTCCAGAAATTATTCTCACACTTCTAAAGGAATATATTTTAAATATATCATTTCCCTTTATCCTGCATTTGCAGTCCATGAAAGTACAATATTTTAATGAACACAATAAGAAGAAAGAAAATAAATAAATTTGTCTTCAGAACTTTCTGTCATTTCAAGAATTAAAGCTTGTCATGCAGACATACGGTGTTCATAGCAGTTAGCAGGAGTTAAATGCAAAGATCAAAGTCTTGCCCACAGTCAGTGGAATGTAAATTAGAATTCACAAAAGGCGAAGCACTGTGGTTCTAGAGTACGAAGTAGTTGTCAGTTGTGGTTACAGATTCTTTCCAAATACCTACTTACAGATGAATCTCTCATTCTTACCAATGCATATAGCTTTATTCATTTGAGTAGACCTGTAACTTTGAGTGCCTGCAAAATCTGATTTTTGTTTAGCTTGTAGATTGGAAACACTTTTTAGGAGCAAACAATATACAAAACAATTGTAATCTGCTGTAATAAAAATGAAATCTAATAGATTTTTATCTCAGACTATTTTTCACTGAAATCTTTAGCTAGTATTCATGACTTAGCCAGGATTGCTACATCTTCCATAATGAATGAAACAATAAACATCCTAAAAGTGCCAAATTTCTAATGCATGAAGTTACTTCTCTTTTGAGAACCATGGTCTGGATTAACTGTAAAGCACCTCCAGAGATGACAAAATAATTCTACTACTTCTTCAAAGACACATATCTTGCTGAATCTTCTACATGCATGTATTCATCTGATTGTATAATACATAACTGTTTATACAACTGGCACACAGGTTTGCTTAAACACCATTATTATTACTCTTTTCCCAAAGATACTGAAGTGTTGTAGAGGAACATAAAACATTGACTACAGTGTCTTATGTCAGTGCATATGGTTTAATATTCCTTTTGTGTTCACAGCTTTAAATTATAATGAACAGTAAGTTTTAGAAATAATGGAGTACTAATACAGCTTAGAGGATTGTTTGAAAACTAGGTCTGTGGAAAGCAAAGTGTTTCATCAGTACATTTCAAGTGCAGAGTTTTTAAGCTTAATATCTGCCACCTGCGACTTGTGCTTACAATGTCTGCAAGATCATTTCCACACTGAAAATCACTGACAACTGCCTTTCATATTTATTCATCGTTAAGCACTCATGCCAACTCGCACTGAAGTCAGTAGGTTTCTGGATATAATAGGAATAGGATTAGACTCTACCAGTTCTGCCACTATTGTCACGGAAATACTGATTTGCATGCTTTCTTATTTTTGAAACAAAATACACCCTTCGCCTTTGTCAGTCTGGGTTTTTGCATGTAGATGTGTAGATGTGATAGTAAACACAGAACTGAGCTCATTTAAGATTGTGGAAAAGTTAAATACTACGCGTGGGAAGCTAATAGCAGAAAATTCTAATTAGTGAAGATGGTTTGTCCTACAGTAGCAAAGTCATGGCCTTGTAATTTTTCAGCTAGGAAAAAAAAAAAAAAATTGATTTAAGAGGTGTATTCAACCAGAATAGATGGTTGAAGAGGTGTTTTCACAGCCATCATGCAGCTACTGATACTGCTACAGCTAGAGCCCGAGGCAAAGACTGCAGCTCTGAAGAAGAGGAAAAATCAGCCACTTCCCTAATTGTTCTCTTCCATGATATCTGTAGGTCTGGACCAGAAGGCACCTTCCTTTTCAATTAAATCGTTACAGATGTTTTCTGCTACAAAACACGATTAAAATATTTGAAATAGCTGATTTGGCCATGTGTGCTGTAGATGAGTACCTTCATTTTTTATTTCACTGATTGGCCTGTCACTTTTCATACGATGTGCTATTTTAGAAAAGATTTGAGCACACAAAGACAGTGGATCTTACCTTTGTAAAGCAGAGTTCCAAAGGATATCAGCACATCTTGTGAGACTGAATCCTCTAGGAATACATTACAATACCTATTTCACTGTTGAGTTGCTTTCTTAGCTGCTTAGTTGCTTTCTAATACTCCTCTGGAAAATGCAGCAGATATATATTTAAAGCAAGGAAAGACAGATAAATACGTGAATTTATATTGTATTAAAAAAAAGAAAAGGCTTCATTTTCCACTAAAATAATAAAGAAAAGTAAAGGTGAGATGTTTTGTGAAATACTGGGCTTGCACATGTGGTATTAAGATTAATAAACGTAGTTAATCGATCACAGTAAATATGCAGTTAATGCCTAACATTAACTTGCTGTTAGTATATGCCACCTCTGTAACAAAACCAAAAAATTAAATCGAAAGGCAAATTTTCGCATACTGTAGAATGTTGAATCTGTAATGCTTGTTATCCTCTCCAGTGCAATTCCTGGAGTTATCACAGCTACTGATCTTTCAAATCCCTCCATTCCATTTATTCTATTTTTCTCTTAAGCATGAAAGAAATCAAATTGCACAGAGTGTTTCTCAGATGTCTTTTGCACAGGAAAAGTCAGCATATGCAAATGACAGCAGTGAGGAGCAGGCATGCAAAACTAACTCAGAGTAACCGCCATATTCACCACATATCCTGCATGTGGAACTTGCAGCTTTGGCCTTGGTGGGAGTTTGATGCAAAGACTGAGGTGAAAACGTGGCCTGGAGGAAAAAATATGCTGAAAATATGTATAGATGGTTATTCAGCTTTGATGTTTCTATTTAAAAACAAAAGGAATGTGTGGGACAGAGTATAGCAGAAACCTGTTCAGATTTTGAAATGTGAGATCTTTCACAAAGAAATTTTTCAAGTCATTATTAAAAAGTAGCTTCTTGTTTTAATAATATTTTCAGTGAAAATCAAAGGATCATTGAGGCATTAATCATGAGACAAAAGAAGATACATGACATATATGCTAATTTCCAAACCTCCAGTAGTCCTAAAAAACAGAAAAAATATCCATCTTTCTATCTAAAGTGTTATCAAATGGTAGAAGCCTCAGTCAGTGCTGCTCTCCCAGTTATAACAGATGCATTTAGAAACATTTACCAGGTTCCAAACCATGCATTATACCAATTCAAGTGCAATAGCCATTGAATTGCAGTTTCTTATAGCAATATCAAATTTGAATATTTAATCCCACAAAAATAAAAATAGTATCTATCTTCCAGCTTTTTTGAAACTCTAGTTTCTTCTTCATTTGTGGATATTTTCGTGACAGAATGCCAGGTACAGACTGGCACAGAAACATATGCTTGGCCTGAAATGCTTTTTAAGTTCCATTGAAATTGACTGATTTCTGTGTCAAGGCTCTGTCCTGAGCAAATATGTTTCCCCGAACTGGGCCTGCAGAGATACAGAGAAAAGGGTGCTGCCAAGGGAAACAAAGTAGGAGGAATGGAAATCCAAAAAAGGGTTAACAAAGACTACTATGGAGAATCTCTGGTCAGGATGTACCAATCACTGGCCTTTAAGTTCAAGTACAAATTCAGCATTTCATTTTGGAGATACATTTAATGCATTTTAACTATAATTTAACCATAAGTAGCAGGATTCTCCTGCTACTTTTCCCACAAACTTTTGTGACTTTCTGGGCAAGGTTCTCAGGTCTGTCTCCCGTTTGGAAAATGCAGATACTTTTTCCATAAATCAAGGGAGATGATTTCTCCAGAGGACTAGGGTTTTTCAAAAGACAAGAATCATATGAATAAATCTTATCAAACAATATGTTTGTGATCCAAACAAATAAGCTTCTATGATATAGAACCTGACCATTGTGCACAATATGAACCACAGGGTAAGCTTCCTAGAGTTATTCTATGTAGAGTATCTACAACTGTCCATGGTTCTTGATCTCACAACCTGTATGACTGCATTATCTGCAATATTAACTTCATGTATACTTACTAAAGTCTGAAAGATCAAAGTTCTGCTCCATTTCTCAGACAGCATAGTCTTTTTCATTTATCATAACATTATTTTCAATATCTGCTGTTCTTTATTATGTGAAGGAGAAAAAGGAGAGAAGGGAGATACAGACAGAAAAAGGAACAAGGAAGAAAAAAATACAAAAAAGTAGAGAAGGGAGCCTATAGAAAGACATGAGAATTAAAAAATCTGTAAG
Source organism: Chauna torquata (assembly GCA_013399475.1). Taxonomy (NCBI): domain Eukaryota; kingdom Metazoa; phylum Chordata; class Aves; order Anseriformes; family Anhimidae; genus Chauna; species Chauna torquata. Next base: position 138,570 of record VXAL01005655.1, on the reverse strand, counting down.
AAAGAAGGAAAATATAGGCAATAGAACAGAATTTGCAAAGGCACAGAAAGTTTTCTTACTGATATATTGCTTCTTCTCCACTACAAATTCACTGAAGTACAGTGGGAACTTACGCAAATCATTTTTCCGTAATCTGTCAGTAAAACCTATAGAAAATGCTGAAATGATCGTTTCAAGGAAATTTTCAGCAATGTCTTAGATTTTAGGGGATTTTTTTGTACTTATAGCTTGTGTTTCAACCAACTCTGTTGGTTGTATATTACTGTCAGTTGCAGAATTATGGAAGGATACGAGTTTATTGCCCTGATTTGGCTCCCAAGACTGAAGTTCTAGTTTCAGTGTTTCGCCTCAATGGCATCTAATGGGAGGCAGGGAGCGACATACCTTGTTTTCCTACATTGCTTAATGAGGTAGCCCAGTGTTAAAAATGAAGTAAGAATCTTCCAGACTTTGACATTTCGTATATTCTTTTGTAGTATTTTGTTTTAAATGGCATTGATTTGTGAGTTAAAGATACACATTTTAACTGATTTAAGATTTCAGTTTTACATTTTATTTTTTAAAGGTATTTCACTTTTCTTTTATATATCTATAAGGAATCTCATTCCTTTTTCCATCAGGCCTTCTGAAACACTAGTTAGTGCTGCACACACATCTGAGATCCCAAGATGGAAGCACTACTTACCTGGCTTCCTTAAAGGCTCTGACCTCCAACCCAGTGAGGCAGCATGAGACCGCACTATTGTCAGCAATCACCAATAATTGCAAGATATACCTTCCTCCCACTGTGGCACCACAGAAGGTAGGAAACTGTAACAGCACTCACTTCCTCATTCAAGGTGTGGCAATTTATGCTTCAGTGCTGGGAGTCATTGGGTTTTGGTCCTCAGGCAAAATGAACAAGGAACAGCTTGAGAGTCTTGCTTTAGAGGCCAGTGCTCCAAATGACAGTGTCAGGTAAAGAGAAGGAGCAGCACATAGGCATGTGGAAATGACAGTTGACCAACAGATATGAAGTGCCAGTCATCCCTGAAGGCTGAAATCTGAACCCCGAAGTGGCAGGCAAGGACTGTAGAGGATCTGGGCTGCACTACCTTTACTGAGGTAATAGGGTCATCTCAGATTTATTTCATTGTGAAACAAAACTAGTATCAATTGTAATTGTTAAACATCTTTGTCTCAGCACTTCAGCTTCTACAATGATAGATAAATTACCCAGATATCATAAGACTCACTTGGAGTGCAGGAGCTGTCCTGCATCAAAGGCCTTTTAAGTACTACTTCCCACAAAAATGTTAAAGAACACCCATTCTGTATTTACTATTTTCTAAATCTTTCAGATGGGCACACCACCCTCAAACACCTGGTTTTTCATTACATTAAGGAACCACATTAATTTCAAAAATCTTACCACAATGGAGACTGGAATAACAAGCGCATCTCTATTTAAAGCTCTGCCCAAGTGGTTCAGCAAGCTGTCACAGACTCTCCTACATTTTTATACAAGGTCAGGTGTAAGCTCAAGTTTAAGGCAGAAACAATTTTAAAATAAACTTCTACGAGGGTTATCCAGGGGCCAGATAATAGGATGTCTCCAACTTGCAATGTTGCATACCAGTGCTCTGAATAGTAGCTCTAAGCCAACACAGAAAACAATTCAGTTGTTCCAGAAGTGTAAGGGCAGGGAGACTGGAGAGTGAACTGCGGGAAAAAATCCTAAAAATGAATCAAAATCAAATTCTGGCCCTGGCAAGTCCATATGTATTCAGAGTACTTCAAATAGATTTTGGATTATTATTATCCTGAAAAGAAATGCTCTTTTGACTGTAAAGTTAAATTTATTGTTTACTGGGTTCTTGATAAAAGACATCCCATAACAAATAATACGTTCCACCTCTGTGTTTTTGTATGTGCACCGAAAGATAATGCTACATAGGAAGTTCGCTCTTTTTCTAGAGATATATGAAATTTCACAATGAAAAGGCTGAGAAACCATGTGTATAATAAGAGCAAAGGGAGGGAATGACAAGCACGAGTTCTTAGAGACATGACCAGAGACCTAAGTTTAAGGATAAAGAGAACTACTACCTCTTTCATGAAGAATTTCCTGCCAAGATGAAGACAATATATTTTTTTAATCCTGTTGGTGTTTTGGAGCACCTAGAAACACTATGAATCTTTCAGAGTTTGTACTCCCAGCAGGTAAAAAAATGGGGAGGAAAGCAAGTTTGTTGCACTGTACATGTAGTCTTCCTCTGCATAGAGTCAGAAACCTTTAATATTTCTGTTTACAGCTTAGGTGATGCTGAAAATTCAAAACATATGTTTTAAATATTTGTACATGGCAGTTTCCAATGAGACAAAAGCACTAACTTTCCAAGTATCCTGTGGCAATACAGGAATGAAGTTCTCACGCTACCTCCAGTATCTGTGCAGCATATTTATTTTGTAAACCTTTGCTCTGAGCTTTCTGCTCTGTTTATAACTAGCATCTAAATCCTGCACTGTCCATTATATATCAAACTGACAAAAGGAGCTCACTGCTAAGTAATGTAGCTCCTTTGCTAAAGCCAGATTACCAAATCTAAGTTTAGCATTAAAGATCTGAAATAATTTATTAATATTTGACTAAAGATTATGAGTGTTTTCCATGGTTGTAGAGTAACAGTAGGGAGAGAAACCAGTGAGCATATGTTGTATAAATACTAGCATAAAATTTTTTTCTTGCATATTTATTTGCATTAGATAGACCAGCCATCTACAATACAGTACGTTACAGCAACTCCAATAAAACCTAACTGTATTTTTTTTTTAAATATATCAAGCCCATTAGATGCTTTTCTGGCACCACTGCTCTCATTTCAGCTTCTTATCTCATTTTCTCCTTATTCCAATTTGTTGCTAACCAAAATGTGCCCACAGCATGGGCAAGGATGGACGTTCTTTTCTAGCTTTTCCTACACGTAAATCATAATCCTGTATTCCTTCAGGAATGTACTCCTTCAGGAATGTACTCCTTGCTCTTCACCGCTTCAAATCCTATTTGAAAAGATACTTTCACTATTTAATTCCCCGCTATCATTTAAATATATTTTTGCTTAAAACTTATTATTGCTTAGAACTGGAAATTATGTTCAAAAAGAAACTGGGAGGAAGATATCATGAAACCATGTTTGATACACTATATTAATCAACAGTTAAAAAACAGTTTTTACTCTTATTTCCTACTGCTAGTCTTTACTCATCTAAGAGAATAACATTTATTCTGTCGTGATGCCCACCATTATCTCAAGCATGGTGTATTTGCACATTTCAAACTCTGACTAATCCATGACTCCATTTGTTCTAAAATTTACCATTGATATGGTCAATGACTTTTTCCACATATACTTGACTATCATGCTGCATCTCTCAGGCATCTGGAGCATGTGACATGCAGAGTATGTGCAGAACTGATCTAAGCTGATGCTAATTTTCAGATCAGCTGTAGATTTCCAGTGTCAAACTATAAATGTAGTCTCTGTCTCATAAGCCTATTAAAATGTTTTGCAAGCCATGCCTAACTCATGACTGAAAGACGGATCTCCTTTACAGTACTTCATTTCCACCACACAACGAAATATTTTTGTCTGGGAAAGGAACTACTGAACTACATTTTAGCAATCATGTAGACCATCATTCAGACAGTGAGACTGATACTCAGTCAACACATGAAAATTCTTATGGAGCCTTTGCTTAAACTGAAATACTGTTATTCAACTTTCTGTCTGATGAGTTTATCCTTGGGCAGGTTGCTCATCTGAGAAATTGTGCCAATGCTATCTTGCATTCTCCTGGAGTTACTGCTTTTTCTCTGTCTCTGTTGCTAGGTGAATTATTTGTTTATTTTAGCTTCCCAGAAGGCCCAAATTAAGATCAGGGCCATACACAAATATAGAGTAAAAGATGCTATTTGTCTTGAAGGGCTTGCCCTCTGAATAGCTAAGACAGAAAAATGGGATATGAAAGGAAGTGTTACTATGCCTCTTTTAGAAATCAGGAAATGAAGCATCCTGGAGATCACAAAAGAAAGACTGCACCTGAACTAACAAGTGAATCCAGATCTCCTGAACAGAGTTGCACAAGTGTGTTTGGCTAGAAGTTCATTAGATCTCAGTGATTTGCAAAAATCAGTAGTAAGGTCAAACCTTAACAATATTTGCATCCAGACTTTGAAATAAATATGGGAAAGAAACACTTGCACATTCCTACAAGTGAAATTCAAATAGATTTTGCAGATAGATTGATAAAAGTATGTAGATGCTACATACAAAAGCAGAACAAGGAAGGTATCCTCACCATATGACTTTGTGCCTAACACACACCAGGGTTAACTTCATTTTCTCATTTTGGGAGGGCTTGCAATTGCTTATAAGAAAGGCACTTCCTCTTGGCTGATTTTATTATTCTAAATTCCTACCTAATTCTAAAATCCTACCTTTAAACATACCCTGTGAGTTCTGGGGACTAATGACTATTTTCACGAAAATTTGAACAGTTTTTCAATTCACTGAATATTTTTCTCAACGAGAGGCCAATGGTTTTGCACTCTCAGCTTACCAGTGCAAATGGATAACTATGAAGACAATTTAGGCAAAAAGAAAAAAAAAGGAAATTAAAAGTTAGATTGATGCATGCTTTCTCCAAAGACATGGAAATTTTGCCATTTTTAGCAGTGCTATTTAAAACAGCAACTGCAATGAGTATTTTAGGCTCCAGAGTGCCTGCAGTCAAGACTACGGAGCCACACAGCTCTGTAGCTCTGTCCGTATAAGCCGACACCCCTCCCTACTAACAAGACAGCAACTGGGTACATTGTCTTCCGTTTTCAAATCATATATGTAATTATGAGGAAATGCAAAATCCCAATTTTTCCAAGCAACAAACTGGAAATCTTGCTGAGGTGTTCTGCCATTGGCTTTTACTAATGCTCTTTCACGTGTGAAGGGCTTCTGCATTTGCTGAAGAGGGAAATCCGCTCTCCCTGAACAGCTTTTGTCAGTTTCCATCTGTATCAAGCACCAAGCGAAATGCTAGGTTAAAATGAAATTAAACACATTTACCTTGGTCAGCATTAGAAAGGCAGTTGCCACAGTACAACATATTCCTGTGTAATATACCATAGAAAAACCTGTTCCTGGGATCTTAAAAACAACTGTGCTATTATTGATTAAAAGTGGAGAGTTTAGCAGCAACCACGGTGTGTGGCATCACAGAAGCCATGTTTTATTGCCCTCTGGAATCAATGACATTCTGGAATTACACTGCACTAAAACCACCATGAGGATTCCCACAAAACTTAGTTTCCCCAAAAGAAATTTTCATACCTTAGAATGGGGCTAAGGAAGAGACATTCACTTCATAAATGTATGTTTGTTTCAATTTCCATTTGTGAAAAAAATAATCAAATGATTTGAGCACATTGCCTTATAGTAAGAAATTTTTACTCACACTGAAACAGTTGGATGACTCGCATGGGATATTCCCTGTAACTCTGTAATACAAATAGTTGTCCGAGGGCTAGATTCCACAATGCTTGATAAAATCTTTGGAACTGCCTCCAGCCTCCTCCATGATGATGAACACACCCTGCTTTCTAGATTACAACCCACACAATTAAAGCTCTCTTCCTGAGCCACTGCATGGCTGACCTATTTTCTATATGGACTTAGCTGAAACAATCAATGGGCATAGCCATGCGTAAAGTGCAAGTCATGGGCAAACAGTCCCAAGAGAGAGTTTCAGACAGCACTATGCCCCGTAGCACCATGCTGGGGTGCAGTTCTTCAGGCACTTTTCCCCTTGCCCTGTGGCAGAGGAAAAAGTATCTTTGGCACTCAAGTAGGGACAGCACAGCATTCGCTACACACTCAGGCAGATACATACCAGTGGGGGGAGGTACAGTCAGGGGGGTTCATGAAAGAAGTGTCCTCTCAGAAATAATACTTAAGGTCACTACTTGCTTGTCACCTAGGCTCAGTGTGTTGCTTGTGGGAAATTAGCCTACTGGTGCTGATTCACATCAGGGGCTGGCTTGTTTGAATACTTCCACTAGCAGGGCACCGTTCTTTTAGAACAGCTACTTCTAGAATGAATAAGCAAGAAGATAATCAAGTCATAGCTTAACTTTAAGTAACACAACGGAACTAATTTAAAGAGGTAGAGCAGTGAAATCAAGCAAAATGTCTGTAAATCAAGAATCATGAAATCAAGAATAATGGTAATACTGCCAGGTTCAAGAAGCAGGGAGGGTGCCTAAAAGTAGCCGTGAGACTCCGAACTGTGGAAGGGGGCATTTCAATAAAATAAGAATGTTAGTTAGACCACCCTGCACTTAAATGTGAAAGCTGTAATCTTAGCGGAGGCATTGACTCCACTTAACAAAACTATCATAAGAAATATGAATGAAAAATAAGTGCAAGCAATTATCACAAAACACTATACTCTGATAGGGTGAGATTCATTCTAAGGTTGAAGGCCTGTGGAATCCCTAAACCTCAAATTTGCTTGGGGTCTGCAGCAATGAACAGGACTTGGTAAGATCTCTCTATAGTGAAGTAAAATTAATCCCTAGAGAACATCTTTGCTCTGACTTAGGTCAGGAAGCAGCAGAACAACTGACAGCAGTGGAACCTGCCCTCCTTAGTAAAATAAATAAAGTAAATAAAAATAAAATAAAATAGGTGCAGACATCAGATTGCTCTAAACTCCACATCTACAAAAAAATAAATAAGGATACTGTATGAGATACAGGGCATAAACAAGGAGCTAAAATGACTAGGAAATACTAGCACTGATCTAAGAGTGGCATCACCTGAGTAGGACTACGTAAAAAATTGGAATAACAGTATGTTACCAAATAAGCAGCAATCAATACTTGTATTACAAGTAAAAGGCTTCATTAGAGATATTAACAAGGTCTTTCCAATTGATTCATAGCATGTAGGTCAATAAACAAAAACCTAATAAAAAAACTGCTGCCTCTAGCCAATTTTCCTGTGTTTAATAAAAAAAAAAAAAAAAAAAAGACTGGTTTAAGCCGTAGCTAGAAGCCCTAGCCAGAAGCTCTAGTCTCAGCCCGTTTATGCATGTGCATAAATCCTATTGGCATTTTAAAACTGAATACATATAAATACTCTGCCCTGAACAGCGTTGCTTTCTTGAACAAAGGTTTATACCTGAACATTGACTTTAAAAATATCATATCATCTCTACCTAATGATAAACTTCATTCTCTACCACTGGTACCACTGGTCATGGAGGACTTACTGAATGCACACCATACATATTAAAGACATATCTCAGATGCTCCAAACATGCTGATAGGAATCTTCAAAGTAACGTCAAATGTGAGATTTGACTTAATTTAAATTTCAAGTGCTAAAAAACTTAATTGAAATGGTAGGCATCTAAATAAATGCAGTGAACTTCAATAAACACATATACAATAAAGATCTTAAAAAAAGGAAATAGTACAGAATGCACAAGGAACTCCAGCAAAGAAACTTTAATGGAATCTGAACTAATGCAATGTGAAACTTAATAATTTCTAGATATCATTAAAAAAAATCCTTAAAGCATATCCTGTAGTTTCCAATAACTATTTTAAAACACTTTTTTTAACTACACAGAAGTTTTCTTCAATAAAGAAGTTTATATAAAATATGCAAACCTGCTGCTTGTCTATAGAGTAGATAGAAAATACGTCCAAGTACCTTCTAATACATATTTCCTTGCCTATAACTTAGATCATTGTATCTGTTTCCTTGGATTACTGAGGTGCTTGATATTCTTTTTTAAAACAGGATATAATTTACAACATCTTTTGGTGTAACAACTTATTTCAGTTAAAAGGAAAATAGCTGTATTTGCTACAGAATCTACCTTGAGTTCTTGGATTGCTTGCTTTGCTTCTCGGCATTATTTTAGAATTTCAAACAGATAGCATTCATCTTCATAATGGCTGTGATATTTTCCCTTTTACTGCATGACATAGCCAGGTTTTGATTGTTGCTGATGTTTTGAGTATTATATTTTATTTTAAACTCTTCTTTATATTTGGATTTCACTGTAGGATCTGTTTTGAAACAGACTGTCATAGAATGGTTAAAGATATTTTTCAATAAACTTCAGTCAGAATAAGAGAAATATACAAGACAGTACTTAATTCTATGGACATAACACAAATACTAACCTTGACTTCTCATTTTTAGTTTTTTTTGCATCAAAAACTTAATTGAATAATCTAAGTGAATACTCAGACAGCAACTGAACCAGTGTGAGAGGGGATGGTGAGCCATTTTATTGATTATGTCAAAAAAAAAAGACAAAAAAAAACACTGTAGAACTAAATTCCTTTGTTTCTCCTGCAATGCTTGCCTCATGATCTTGCACTGTCATGACTCATAATAGCTGTAGGCTACATAATTCCACAAAACAAACAAAAACAAAAGATCTCAAGATGTGATTTCCTTTCTCCTTCCTTACTTTTCCTGGATGCTTTTGATCAGCATGATATCAGCAATTGCTTTTCTCTTCTGAGAATGTGGAGTGTAAAGTCTTTTATATCACCATTATAGTATTCTTCATGCTTCCTTAAAATCATCTAGTTCATTTAAGATTCTTGCTATTGGCAAAGCAAAGAGAATAGTCATGAGAGCTATGAATGTAATGGCTGTATGTAGTGCTCCAGAGCAACATAATCCAAGCAAGAAACTTCTCTACAGTGAAGAGACCATCTCATGCATGCATTGGTAACGTATTTGCACATATTCTCTGGTTGCTTCAATTGCCTAAATTCTCTGATTAACTATGTAAAAGTCTGTTACTGCAACCTCTTTCTAGCATGGGCTGTCACCACCTTTTGTTCCTAACGCTAGAAAAGCAGTAGACCTACTTATGTGATTTAAAGTGTGTATTTCCTTGCTCCTACTTTCTGTAATTTGGAAACAAATCGTCTTATCATAACTACAAGAAAGGGGAGTGGCTCCACTGGGAGTTTTGCCTTAGGAAAAACTATAAGATTAGGTCATTTCCAAATAAGTAAAACACTTTGTTCTTCCAGCAGAAAGATAATTGAACACTTGCACTTGTTTTGTTAGAATTCACACTTTTCAAAAAACTGCTCCATTACATTTTTCTGCAACTAGAGTCTGAGACTTCACAATGGAAAATGTGAGTGAATAATTTTTTTTCCCTACTGGTATCTCAACTATCAAAAGTTTTACCATTTCTCTTTAGACCAACTCGTATGCAGCACATTGTAACCTGTACTCCAGTGAAAGTGTATGGGCTCAATACAGCATTACAAACCAGTTCATTTCACTGCAATGCTCATTTTATTAATGCTACATCTTTGCTTAGGACTTTTTTTTCCTGTTAATTCATCCTTTGTACATAAATAAGCCATCTCAATACATACACAGAGTAAGCAAACAGCTCTGAAAATAGAGACATTTTAGGAGAAGCATTGGATCAAGCTTGATAGAGTGCATAAGGCATATAAAAGTACTCCTTCACATCTGAGACAAAAACTTTTCAAGTGTCTCAAATGTTTATACATGGAGATAACTTTATAAAGGAACTACTAGGCCTAAGCTAATAATGTTCCCTGAATTTCAGCCACAGAAACAGCTCTATCCACTCAGAAAAGGAATTACTAACCTTGAGTCTTGAAAAAAATAGAAAAAATAGTTAAGCCATGAAAATCGACTGAAAAAAAAAAAATTGCCAATCATAAGGAAAACCATGCAAAAAAAAAGAAAAAAAAAAGAAAAAAAAAAAGAATTGAAATAAACGCAAAAGTGAAGTTATTGTTAGAGCTTTCAGAATGTGATTAAGTATCAGGCTTGTGCCTAATTCATGAAGTGCAATGATATGAATTACTCTGAAAACGAGATAAGAAAGCTTGCCTAATTGTAAGGCAGTAAAACTAGTCTGAATGGTTTCAATTAGCTTGACGGGCACTATCAGTTAGCAAATTCTTAGAGAACCTTACAATGCACAAAGGCCGCCGAAGTACCCCTGGCGGCTTAAGTCCTCAGCCAGCTCTCAGACCTCAGACCGCTTCCAGCGCCGACTGGCCACACATTTCGCTCAGGACCGTATCTGGCTCGGGGCACGGTGCAACCGCGGCCGGGTGTGCTGAGCGAGGGGCTCCCCGCGACCCCCGCTCCCGGGG